>CAUYQV010148414.1:0-53315 GCA_963574575.1 Galagoides demidoff | reverse complement strand
GCAAAAATGCTAATGTGCCTGAAACATATTTTTCTTGCATTATTTGGCTAATTGGTTTCCTGTATTACTAAACATTCTCCAGATGGTTCATCATTTTGCTTTTGGAGTTGTTTTTTTTTCTAAATTCCCGCCTTGTCTTTTCTCATAAAGCAGCATCCATGATCAAAGCCCAGAACCTCGTATGAAAATCAGATTTCTGGCTCGGCGCCTGTGGTTCAATCGGCTAAGGCGCCAGCCACATACACCTAAGGTGGTGGGTTCAAATCCCCAGCCCGGGCCCGCCAAACAACAATGACGGCTGCAACCAAAAAATGGCCGGGCGTTGTGGCGGGCGCCTGTGATCCCAGCTACTTGGGAGGCGGAGGCTGGAGACTCACTTGAGCCAAGGAGTTGGAGGTTGCTATGAGCTGTGATGCCATGGCACTCTACCCAGGGGGATAGTTTGAGGCTCCATCTCAAAAAAAAAAAAAAATTAAAGAAAATCAGATTTCTTAAAAATGTTTTACTTTAAGAACACACCTTCATTTCAATTGATAGTAAGTCTCACATGATGGGATGACTGTAGAATTATTTAAAGTGAATTAGTGGGTGACAGCACTGACATTGAGGAAAAAGCTGTTGGGACAGGCATAAATTATAACCCAAAGATTCATTCCTCTCATCATCATCGGCCCTGATATTTGGGGCAATGTAGCTTAGATAAAAGATAGTTTCCTCTAGGTTTTGGCAGCAACCACATTTGTACCAGAAATTACTAGTAAAGTGATGGGGCTTTAGTATCCAGCCCTCAGTCACCAGCCGCTGGCTTAAGGGACTCCAAGCCCACCCTTTGTCATGGGTAGAAGACACAAAGACGCCACTTTGGATGGTGAAAGAAGGCATCAGGATAGCGGGTTGATTTTGTCCTTTCACACACAATGCAACTTTCTTTGTATAAAAACAACAAGAGAAGGGACTAAGGGCAAATGTACGTGTTGAGTTGACATGCTCCAGACAGGAAGGGGTTAGTTCCTAAGAACCATTTTATAATAAAATGATTTTCGTATTTTTAAAAACTATATTTGTTCAAGGGAGATGAAGGAAAAAATAATACAAATGTATTTATTACCACGGAAGTATGCCATTAACAGCAGTAAATACGGTAAATGATCGGTATGTTTTACCTCAATAAAAAATAAATGGGAAAAGCATATTAGTCCGTTTAATGAACAGAGTGATAGGCATTTAAAGATACATATGGGGCAGAGGACACAGCTCCTCGGTTTTGGCAGACACTCTTTGGGGGCTTCCTCTCTCACTCATAGAAATACAACCAGGTGATTTGTGGTGTGATTTTGCCCAGCTCCCCATCCGCGCATATTATCTCGGTAAGATGAATCTTTGCTAAGACACGGATTGCCCTTTTATGCTGACTGCGTGCGTGTGTGTGCATAAAATGCCACATTTCCAATTAGGATGTGTATACTCGGGAAGGATGACATAGCAGGGCTGTCAGGCTAAAAGCCCTACAGCTTGGGAAAGTTCTCTGTATCACTCTGTGGGGCTGCCACGACAACAGCACTTGTCTATTAGTTTTCTTCATCTTCTCTTTCCTTACCTTGGAATCCTCACGCATCGTCCCTCTCAAGCTAGATTTGGGATGGGGGGGGTTGTTTTGTTTGGGGTTTTTTGGATAGCTCTAGAAATAAAGAGAATTGGTGATTTCTCATACTAAAATTTAAGTAATGCTTTGCTTTTTCTCAAAGTAAGACACACTCCCCGTTGTGCCCAACACGTATTAGTTCCCAACGATTTCACTTTTCTTCTTCATAAAGAAAAATGAACAAGACGATGTTGAACAAGATTGCTTTCTGTGGAAGGAACTGCAGGGGGGAGTTTGAGTTGAAGTCTAGCCCTGGATGACATGGCTGTTGGTGATCATAAGGCTTTTGCATGTGGTAACACCGTAGTGCAGTGCAGTTCATGGCATAACCGTATGATAGACCGACACCTAACAGGATCACGATGCGAGATCTTCAGAAGGACATTTTAAACCCTTGAAATATAAAGGTGGGGTTCAGGAATACCATGGATTTTTTCTGGAACTTTTAAAATCTCTGTTTTGTTGGCAATCAGGGAAAAAGGAATGGGATAGATGTGGGATATTGGTATCAAGTTATTATAAGATGTCAGGTAGAAATATAACTCACTTGAATACATTGCTTTCGGGAAATTGTATCAATATTCAAGAGCATGATTCGGATTTTCACCAGATTCAACTTAATCATATAGTAAATTATAAAGCAAGAGGCCAGATGTGTGACGTTTGTAAGCTCCGTGGCTAAGGCAGAGAATTTTGTGTGCTGTTTTCCGAAGGCCTGGCTGATTCAAGCACCAAGTTCATCTGAAAGTACCATTCACGTCTTTATTACCCTGAGAGAGTTAGATAAGATCACAGAACACGAGACACAGTAGACGATTCAGTCTGTGTTTTCCTGCTATTCTCAGAGTAATTACCATATTTTTTTCTCAGGCTGAGCAATCAATAATGCATTCTAAAGCTTTCCATTTGGTTTTCTACAACACTGGTGATAATGTCCTCATCTTGTCGTTAGTTTCTTTTCTTTAGTTTTCTAATCAGCACAAGTTGATCTTTTTAAAGGGAAAGAGGCAATAAATAGCTAATTGACAAAGAGCGTTTGCTCCTTCCGAGCGTATTACAGACAGAACCGCTCAGCCTGCAGCACTTAATCTTTCTGATGGGGGGGTGGGTAAGAGATTTTACTATTCACAAGGGGAAAAACCAGACCATGAACAAGAACAACATTAACTCTTGGCTTATTTACTCAATGTGAATATGGGCTTACAGTTCAGAATACCTATTTTGTTTTGTTTATCTCTTAAGTTTTGACACTACCATGTTAATGCTTAATTGTTAGCTATGAAAGGCTTTAGTTTTATTAAAAGTTTAATGAAACTAAATTTGTGAACTCAAGCGAAGTAGGTTTCGGTTTTGGGGTTTGTTGTTCTTTTCCTTCAGTGTAACAGGTTTTTGCTTTGTAAAATATGCATGCTTTCTTGCTAGATTGATGGACGCTCAGAAAAGATTAAATGACTTCTCTGGGATCACATCAAAATTTAGTGACTCACTTAAAATCAGAAAGGTGGATCACGGTTCTTTAGTCTAAGCTTCAGGCCATGTAGCCTCCTACCTTCATAAAACGATGGTTTTTGTAGTAAAGAAGAGATAAAACGATTTATCCTTGCTGTTTATCAATGTCATTGATTAGATTATATGAGTGTTTATTTCTCCTCATTCTGTTGTTTACTTGTTATAGAAGGATGTGCAACCCCGGGTGAAATTTCAGTTGGCCTTAATAAAAATGTTTAGTGCAGCACCATATACTGAAATAAAATCTAATGCGTATATTCAAGATGTACATAGATTTTTAAATTCTTACCACTGGGCCTTATATCTGTAATCCTAGTTACAGCTCCTAACCTTGAACTCAGGAGTTCAAGACCAGACTGAGCAAGAGGGAGACTCCATCTCTACCAAAAATAGAAAAATTACCCAGGCATAGCAGCTTGTGCCTATAAGTCCCAGCTATTTGGGAGGCTGAGGCAAAAGAAAGGCTTGAACCCAGGAGTTTGGGGTTGCTGTGAGCTATGACGCCGCTGCACTCTACCCAGGGCAAGAGGGTGAAACTGTGTCTCACACACACACAAAAAAAATTCTCACCACAGAAGAAGAAAAAGTTACTTTGACAAAATCTTCAGGGAAAATTTCCATGATCTCATGCTTTTAGAAATAATATCCAAGGGTGTTATTCAGGCCATTATTGGATGAACAATCAGCATTACTCAGGTTTCATAATACAAATCGATGAAAAATGGTCATTGGCTTCAGGAAAGTTATAGTCATCTTTGGAAGTTGGAACAAGATAGGGTAAAAAACAAAAACAGTGCAAGATTAGGCATAATTAAGGACTAACTTCTGTTTTATAGGTGCACTCTACATTCAGTAGGAAATCAGGAGAGATAAAAGATCGATCTTGCTGCTTAGGAAAATTGAGAATGTTTTAGAAATAATATCCGAGGGTATTATTTCAGGCCATTATTGGATGAACAATCAGTATTACTCAGGTTTCATGATATAAATTGATGAAAAATGGTCAAGGAAGCAGGAGCTGCTCTAGGTGGAGTTGGGGAAACTAAGCATGGATGGATGTTCCGGAGACGGACAGTGACTACAATGAGGTCTATGTGATCATGTGGGCATCGCCTTGGCAAGTACTGTAGATCCCACTATTGTAGCTACAGGCAATCCTCAAGTTACAAACATCCAACTGGTGGAAGTCTCACATTTAAGAATGGCGGCTATTACAGGTAAATAGGTAAATGTACTTGTTACAACTTACATACAATTCACCTGAAGAACAAACCTACAGAACCTATCTCACTTGTAAACCAGAGACTGCCCATACTGGCAATGCCAAAGAAAGAGAGAAAGGAGACACAATTCCTGTGTTATTTGTGGTCCCAGCTAGAAATACATAGCAGACCCAAACAGGGTAAGAGAGCAGAGTATAAGAAGAAGTCCACTCACAGGGATGCGAGCTGGTTTTAGGGAAACTGACAAGGGATAGCACAGTGCCCTAAGGTTAGCAGTAGTGGGAAATGATATCCCTGGGTTTGAAGGCACAAGAGGAGGAAAGAGTTACTGAAACTCAGAGAGAATAGATGTAGGTAAAGAGCTCCTGCCCAGAGAGGTAGCCTTTGGTATGGCCACTATCAATGGACAGGGACCAGCCAGGAGGAAATCTGGTGAATAAATATCTCTCTCCTGCCTCTCGGTTTCCTGCTGTTTTCCACCAGCTGACTCTTGGTAGCAGGAGACATCAAAGGAGCCACGCTATATAATCAGTACAGGCATATACTGGGGCATAGCCTATGGTGACCTGTGGAGAACCATCCAAACAGACAAACAGAGAGTGAAAGAGAGACTTATACAAATATCTATAATTATATTTATCTATACTTGATATTTTTATATAATTTAAGTATATTAATTTATATGCGTGAAATTAATATAAATACGATTTTTTATAATAGGTTGGCAGGCTAGAGACTCTCCAGGGAATCTGAAGTTCACAGGTAGAATTCCTTCCTCCTCAGAGCAACTTCAGTTTTGTTCTGATTGTATGAGACCTGCCCAGATTATTGAACATAGTCTCGTTTATTTAAAGTCAATTAAGTACAAATGTTAACAATATCTGCAAGATACCTTCATAGCAACATCAGGGTTCATGTTTAAATAAATAACTGGGTAAACATAGCCTAGTCAAGTGAACACAAAGAAGTAGACATTCCAGTCTCCATTATTGCGAGAGAGTTTATGTTTTTACAGGAGAATACAGAAAAAAAGTCAAAGTGAGAAAGACCTTTCAGACAGTGGTAACTTATCAGAAGACTAAAGCAGATCTCACCTGCTTTCTTTATGTCAGTCATCACATTGTACCCCATATGAGTCAGGAGTGATGGGAGGTGCCATTCTAGATGGTGGGCCATGGACATAGTTAAGGAGCTGACCTTTCCACTGAGATCTGCACAAAGCCAAAAGTGGGCCATGTGATTCAGGGCAAGTGGACCAGAGGCTCAAGGACCCACTCAGAAATAAGTAAGGAGCTGAAGCAGCAAGGGAAGAGGGGAGGAAAGGGGGTCAGATGGCAATGTCAGGCCAGATAAGAGCCTCTTAAGCAAGTTAAGGATTTGGGATCATACATGGTGTTCCAAAAGCCAGCATGCATAGGGAAAATGGGAAATCACAGCTACATGTAGCTTTATTTACAAAACATTCATGATCAAAATTTATAAAATATTTACAAACTAGTCTCCATAGGTCAGCCACCTCTCTGTAAAATTTTGTAATTAATATTTTATAAATAAAAGTTTATTTAGCTACAATTTTGCATTTTTCCCCATGTATGGTGGCTTTGGGGACACTATTTTGAGTGAAATAGAAAGCAGTTAAACCGTCTCAAGCTAAAAAGTCTTTAGAACTACTTGGTCTTTGGGAGAGAGGAGATAAGAGGCATCTGGACTGGAAGCAGGAAACGTGGGGAGCACCGTGGCCTCTGGCCAGGCCTGGAGGAGCCCCGAGGTGACAGAGTCAGTGATAGAATTTCAAGGTAGAGGCAACAGGTTCTGCTTCCTGGATGTACCACACAAAGGAAAGAGAAGTCAGAGGTTGGCTCGCTGTTTGGCCTGAACAACTGAATGATTAATAGTGAACTTGGCATTGCTGAGATACAAGAGACCAGAAAGGAGCAGATTTGGATTTGGCAAAGTGAGGATTCACGAGGTCTACATTCACGAGGTCTAATTAGGAAATGCTGCCGTGTCATCAGACATCCATGTGGAAATGCTGAGTGTCTGGAGGTCAGGAGAGAGGTGAGGGTATTGATGTAAATTTAATATTTACCAACATAAATACATTAAGAGCAGTGTGAAAGAGCAATGGATAGGAATAAAGTAATTTATAGATTAGCGAATCTTTTTTTTTATTAAATCATAGCAGTGTACATGAATACTATCATGGGGTACAGTGTACTGTTTCTGTATACAATTTGAAATCCTTTCATCCAACTGGTTAACATAGCCTTTATGTCTTTTTCTTAGTTATTATGTTAAGACATTTATATTCTACAATTAGAGAGATTCACGTGTACCCTTATAGGATGAACCATATCTTAACAGGGAGACAGGGTGGCATAGACCTCAGGGTTTCCAACAGTAACACTGGACATGTCCACCTCTTTCATGACCACTAGCTCCTGCGGAGAAGAAACATGGCCGTATTCATTGGGGAAGCACAGTGCACAGCTAGGTACCTAGCACATGGCAGAGGTCCTCTGGGTAACTATTTATTGAATGAATGAATGAATGAAGAAAGAGTTAATGAATGGAAAGAAATTGCATTAAGAGCTAGTCTATCACAGAGTAAGTGTTTAAAAGTTTATGGAAACCTCTGATTAGCAGAAGATAAACTATAACAACAATAGGTTGCTAAACACCACATGAGATGTAAAAATGAAAAGATTCAGCGATGAGCCAGGCTTGGTATTGTGAGCCTGCTACTCCAGAGGCTGAGGTAGGAGGACTGCTTGAGCCCCAGAATCAGAGGCTGCAGTGAGGTGGGAGGCTCACCTGAGCTCAGAAATTTGAGGCTGCAGCAAGTTGTTATTGAGTCCCTGCACTTCTCCAGCCTGGGTGGAGTAAAACCCTGTCTCAAAAAAAAAAAAAAAAAAAAAGATACAATGATTGTCTTTAAGGAACAAAGAAACAAGCAACAGGTATGGATGAATGATTGAATGAGAAGAACAAAATAATAAATAGTATAATAATTTAAAGGTACAGGTGATTAATTCTTCACACACTGCCCTGTAGAGGAGGTAAGATTTGAACTGGGACTTCAAGAATAACTAAGCTTCTATAACTTATGATTGAAGAACAATATTGTAGACAATAAAAACACAAAGACAGCAAGTACTCTAACATGGCTGGTATACGGGAATAAATCAGGAAGTAGCAGGAGACTAGCCTTGAATACCCAGGTAAAAAGTATGAATTGTATTGGGCGACGCCTGTGGCTCAAAGAAGAAGGGCGCCAGCTCCATATGCCAGATGTGGCAGGTTCAAACCCAGCCCCGGCCAAAAAACTACAAAAAAAAAGAATTGTATTTCATAGGTAATATTAAGTATCATCGAGGAGATTTTCTAAGTAACAAAAAACTGAACCTAAGCTTAAACACCAGGGAATTTATTCATAACTGGAAGTCTGGCTATACAATAGACTGGGATGGAATTCCTGAGGCCCCATCTCAGATTCCTGCTGTACTTCTAGCTCTGCCCTCCTCTCTGTGCTGGCTATATCCTCAGACTGCTGAAAAAGCTACTAACACTTTCAGACTTCCGAGATGACAGAGTCCACTAAAAGGAAGGGGTCTCTCTGGACAGGGTGCTTAAGAGTCGAGAAGTACTTCCAAGTTCCTCCTGGGAATTCCCACTCACATCTTATTTGCAGAAGGTAATTTATCCGGGACTTTTCTTTCCAAAACCAATTCCTATGACCAGATAATTCTCCTTATTGATTCAGGTCTAGATTCCTGAACCAATACTGGTGATTCCTGGGCTGTCCCAGGAATGGGCGTCCTCACACAACTGCTCAGAAGCCACACTAGGGAGGGGGACACACACACACACACACACACACACAAAGCAGAACTTGAGGGCACGCCCACTATAGGAATGATTGACATGCGCTTTTAAAGGGGAATTCATAGGAACAGGTAATTCTACTAACTAGTAATTTGGTGGTGATTAAATTATTTGCAAATAAATAAAACGTTATCAAAACTTCCTATCCATAAAAATATATCCAGAATAACCTTTGGGGCAAATATCATTATTATCTAAATGCTATTTATATATCAATGATTTAACAATTAAAACATCAACAGAAAAATGGCCAGAAAGTAGAATATAAATACATAATGTAAACACAAATGCTATATTCTGGTTACATAAAGAGGCTCTATCTCACGAGCATTCTAAAACTGTGAACAAAAAAAGTATACATTTTCGTCTTTAGGTTAGATTTTTAAAAAATAATATCTGTTGTTATTGAACACTTGTGGTAATTAGAGAAAAGTATTGCAGCCCTTCTAGAAAAGAATTTAGCATAAGGCTTTTATACTTTTTAATGTTTTGATTATAATTTTAGAACATTAGTGAGATAAAGTAAATAGAATAGAGCATTTGTATTTACACTATGAATTCATTTTTAGGAGCCTTATTAATAGTCATTGATCCCATAATTACACTGCCAGGAATGTGTCCTCATTACAGTATACTATAGAATAGCTAAAACCTGAAAAGATAATTAACAGCCAGCAGGAACAAAACAGCCCAATTAGAAATGGGTCTTATATTCTTAATTTTATTATATAGGAAAACTATATAGCAGGGAAAATAATTTGGGGCCAGTCACAGTGGCTCATGACATTAATCTCAGTACTTTGGGAGGGTAACATAGGAGGATTACTTGAGGATAAGAGTTTGAGACCACCCTGACTGACATAGCAAGACTCCATCTCTACAAAAAAATATATATATATATTAACTAGACACAGTTATGTGTGCCTATAATCCCAGGTACTAGAGAGGCAGGATGATCCCTTCAGCCCAAGAACTGGAGGAATGTAGTGAGCTGTGATGATGCTACTGCACTTTAGCTGGAGTGACAGTTTAAGACCCCATCTCAAAAAGAAAAATTGTCTTGATGATAGAAAAAGAATTTCAATATAATAATAACTTTTTTTAAAGCATGTGAACTCAGATATACATTTTTTTAAGTTAGTGAATACTTTTTTGAAGGAGAGAGAAATATTTAAAGAATGGCCCTTTTAAGGGTTCCAGTATATTTTAACCTACTTTGAATAAGTACCTGCCTAAAGAAAAGACAGCATTTCACCTTGCTGACATGAATAACAGTGTTGCTGAGCCAGTGATCTCCGAATGTAATCACAATAGCAGATTTCTTGCAGTCTCTTCTCGCTTTCTACAAAGCAATGGTAAAAAGCAAAACTAAAATAAAGAGAACAAGCAAATAAGAACCTCACTTGGGTTATAAAACAGCCATCCTATAGATTAAAAAATAATGAATCTACCGTGAGTATTGTCATTGTCCTGGATGCAGGAACACCCAGGCATTAACAAATTTATTAAAAATGAGTTTCACCACTTTGAGCTGGGCTCCTGGTCCTTAAATCATCAAAGGGACTAGAAAAAATATTTCACAATGTGGACAATTATTGAAGCTGGATAAGGGGTACATAGAGATGGAGTCTACCATTCTATATAATTTTGTGTATTTTTTTCATGATAAAAGTTAAAAAATAAAATAATTGTCATGAAACAAATGAAAATATGTCTAAATCACAATGATTATGGCTTCTCGGCCTTTTGGTTAAGATCAAGTATAAATCACAATTATTAACCTCCTAAAACTTAAATTCTAACCTTTTCCCAATGACTATATTACAACTGTCCAGTTAAACTATTTGAAAATATAAGACACTTGTTTAGCTAAAAATAAACAATAAATTACCTATGCATATGTGTTTGCACAGGCAAAAACTGTTTGTATGTCTGAAGCATTATTTACTATATTTTAGATATTATTTTATAATCATGAACATGTACCACACACTTTGATTTGAAAGGGCCTTTGTCAGTTATCAAAAACCTACATCATATTTCCAGATACTCATTTTTAATAACCTAGCACTTTATTTCAATCAACAATTTTATCTTGACAAACAAACTAATTCTACTGGGTGCATCCTTGTGTGGTTTTATTATTAAATTTATCTGTAAGTTGACAGGCTGTTTTATTTTCTACATTAAGACATGTTAATTACTAGAAAAAAAATAAAAATATTTTGACAGTATGAGAACCTCATTTAAACAATCAAATAATTATAGGTAGGGCTAATGATTTTTCATCATTACAGCCCTAACTGTGGGCAGTCAATAAAAATACATTGAATTTATATGTATATGGAATATTATGCAGCCTTAAAGAAAGATGGAAACTTTACCTCTTTCTTATTTACATGGATGGAGCTGGAACATATTCTTCTTAGCAAAGTATATCAAGAATGGAAGAAAAATTATCCAATGTACTTAGCCCTACTATGAAACCAATTTATAAGCACCCACACTCCACACTTTCATATGAAAGGTATAACCCAACTATAGCCCAAGAAGAAGGGAAAAGAGGAGAGGCAGGGGAGGGGAGGGAGAAGATGGGTGGAGAGAGGGTAATTGGTGGGACCACACCAATGGTGCATTTTACAAGGGTACATGTTAAATCTACTAAGTGTAGAATATAATTGTCTTAATAACTAAGAAAATGCAGTGAAAGCTGTTAACCAGTTTGATGAAAGTATTTCAAATTGTATATAAAACCAGCACATTGTACCCCATAATTGCATTAATGTACACAGCTATGGTTTAATAAAAAAAAATGCATTGCATTGAATAGGTAGATTTGTCTACCTTTCCCTGTAGGGTAGTGCACCTGACTGATGGAAGCATTGGTCTCTCTGCAAATCCTTTCAGTGAACAGGAGTGTCTCAAATGCCTCTGTGTTAGTTTTCCAGGGTTGTTATTACACAGCACCCCAAACTGGGTCCTTTAAAACAACAGAATCTGTGGTCTCACAGTTCTGGATGTTGGTGGTCCATGCTCCGCCTGAAACTTGCAGGGAGAGTCTTTCCTTTCCTCCTCTGACCTTGGCTGGTTACTGGAACCCTTGACCTTCCTTGGTTCACAGCCACAGCCCTTCAGTCCCTGCCTCATCACATGCTGAGCTTCTGCTGAAGTCCCTGAGTCCTCCTCCACATGACAGTCCTCCCTTTCAAGTCTATGTCTGTTTCCTTCTACTTAAAAAGACATCAGCAGTAAGAAAGATGGTATACCATGGAACACTATTCAGCCATTAAAAGATGGAGACTTTACGTCTTTTGCACTAACCTGGATGGAGCTAAACGCATTCTTCTCAGTAAAGTATCACAAGAATGGGAAAGCAAGTACCCAATGTACTCAAGAGTAATATGAAGTCAATCTAATTCACCTACAGAGGAAGTATCCAATGTACTCAAGAGTGGAAAAGCAAGTATCCAATGTACTCAAGAGTAGAAGTATCCAATGTACTCAAGATTAATATGAAACCAGTAGATGATCTAATTCACACCTACAGAGGAGAAAAACTCATTTCAATTCAAGTTGGAGGGAGGGTTAATGAGGGACAAGGAAAGGGGTGTTTGCTCCCAATTCATGCACACAATGTTAGAGTGTATGGCACACCTTTGGGGTGCAGCACATGACTACAAGAGAGACTCTACCCAACAAATTCAAATATTGTAACCTGGTTGTTTTTATCCTCCCATTAACTGGAAATTAAAAAAAAAAAAAACCACATCAGTAGTCATAGTGGGTTAGGGCACACCCTAATGGCCCACTTCATCTTAACTTGATTATATCCACAAAGACCTTGTTTTCAATAAGAACGTAATCACAGCTCCTGGGGATAAGGACTTTCATATATCGTTTGAGGGATATAATTGAAGCTGTAACGAGCCACAGGATAATGGGACACAGATAGAGGGGGAGAGTCATCTTTGGCCAATCCCTAAATCCTCTAAGTAATGAAATTAAATTGCTTAATGCTAATGGACAGGAGCAAGTACTGGGGGCTAGGCACAGGTTTTAAACAGTGTAAAGTAATGACTCTTTGAGTCCTCACAAAGGCCCGGCTACCGAGGCTACACAGCCCTATTTTATGGCTATATACTTGAGGCATAGAGAGGGATGGTAGCTTTTCCAAGGTGATGCAACCAGAAATGAAGAAATCTGGGAAAACAATTCAAGCAGCCTGTGTCTTTTGGACTTGGACTTGATTAGTTAGTTCACGACTAGCATCCTTGGTTTAAAATTCAGCCATGGCTCTGGGTTCCACCTCTGAACTCCTTCCGTACGAAAGGCCAGCACATATTCCAGGATTCCAGCTATTACAGTTTTATGAAGTCTTTTCTTCTTCAAGATAAACTTTGTAAGTTCCTTCAACTATCTTTTTATGTTGATGTGCTTCTAAATCTTTCAATTTACAGAATCTTGAGTTCACTATGAGGAATATTGAAGTTATAATTGTTTATATTACCTGGATGATAACTAAAACTCATATATCTATAGACAAAACCTCTTGGTTATCCAGAATTCACAAATTTTACAATATGAACTGAATGGATTTAGCTTTGTCGATTCTGTATGAGTACAGCTAGGTGGATAAGGCTTCCTGACACATACTGGTATTCCTACTCTACTTTGAATGCTAGGTAACACATAATATTTTTAAAATTTCATAGTAACTATGACTTCCCCATTTGTGATAAAAAGGTCAAGTGAAATGTGTTTCAAAAGGCTTGTGGATGATTTTCGTGTAAAATTACAATGCCCCATTTTACATCGCTTCTCTGTTCATAAGAGATTTCTGAAAGGATTTAGGCAAAACTTTTTGTTCTATTTGTAAGTAATGTATTTTTATTTCAGAATCAAATCTAATATGCTGCTTTCTATATTTGTATCTCAAAAAATAGCTCCAAAGTCTCTTAAATCTTCTTGGATACACACACATGTGCCTGCAATTGGATTAGATAAATTGGAGCTTCATGGAAACGAGGTAGAGTGGAACTATTTCATGGTCTGGTTTCTTAATAAGAAAGAATATAATTTTATCAAGGGTGCCATGGTGCCCTGGTGCTAGACAAATGCTGACGCCAGCTGACTGTAGGCTTTTATCAAAAATTAAACTTTGACATAGAGCCAAGACACTGGTTTTCAGCTAAGATGCTTTATATCTACGGCAGCTTTGCACTCCATGGACGAATTGCCGTAATACACAATTATGGATACAGAATCCTCCATGGTTCCTTTTGGTCTAGAAGACTTGCATATTGAAAGTTAAAGCTCTAACATATTAAAAAGAACAAACGTCTGCCTTGTCAGAATGTCCACACTTAAACCCCGACAGCCTGCTCCCTGGGAAGTAAGGCCATCCCTCCCTCTGCCATTCCTCCACCCACTCTCCTGCCTGCTTACCATTAATATTGCTCAGCTTGTCAGATGCTGGCATCTGGTAAATCCAATCCTTACTGGCCCAGAGCATGTACTAATTATATCCTACAGCTAATTAGAAAGCATCCTCTTTGCTAGAGAACAGTTTATTTAGCTCATCAATGAATAAGACTTGGTTTGAATCTTGATTTAAAAATCAAAGGGAAATGGAAATGGGATGAGGTGGAGGAAAAGATATCCTTCATAAGCAGAAAACCTGTTAATTAACATTTAAAAATAAATATAGATTTTGCACAAGGGCTAGAAGGAGGGAATTTTAGACTAAAATACTAGAACTAGAGGAATGAAAGGACATATTTACATATCAAGAAACTTACAAAATATGAAAATAGGTTATTTTGAAAATAACATAGTTGTAGTTGTCGATGACCTAATTTGAAAATGGGTCAGATTCCTCAGAGAGGGATGGAGGCGATTGTGCTTTATTGATGAATGTTTCATGAATAACATGTATGATTCAATCCCTAAGTTAAATTTTTTTTTGAACAATCGAATTTCTGTAATCTTTATTTATGTTAATTGTTGACATAGGATTTATTAAAGAGAAGTTCTTCACCTTAGCCTGGACTTTCCCATGAATTTGGAGATGACAATAGGTCGGCATTAACCATTGAAATCAGTGAATAGCCTAGTTCCTTCCTTTTTTTTCCTCTTTAGCCTCTCAGCCAGATCTGATCACAAGTAGCAGAGAAAGACATTTTCATGCTAATTTTCAAAATTGCTACCAATTTACCATGACTAATTAAAATGTGAGACTCCATAACATTTCAGGTCAATAGTTCTTCACCCTGGCTGCACTTTAGAATCCTCTGGGAAAGCTTTTTAAAAAATGTGTAATATTGTCTCCCACTTGCTATTCTACATGCTAATTAATTCCGAATTTCTGGGCATGAGACCCCGGAACCACCTTTCTTCGAAGTCTTCTGTTGACTCAGATGTGTCTGTAGGATTCAGAATAATCATTCCACACTGTGTCTTTTAACCTTTTATATCTCACAGTACACTTGAACCCATAGTTAAACTTTTACGGCATACTTAAGTTATGTTGACAAAAATAAAGAGTAAAAAATAAAGAATATACTTACTGGGCTATGAATCTCGTTCAAAAATTGTTTAATTTAATGATCTTTCAAAAATTTTTTCAGCACCCCTAAGATCTTTTCACACCAGGGTACGGTGGCACACTGGCTGAAAATCAGTGCTCTATGGGGTGGTTAGTCCCAAAAGATTGAAGAGCCTTGAGAAAACTTTCTTGAAACAGATAAAAGTCAATTAATGACAATCATTAGTTGGGCAAACTCAGGGATCATATCTGCCTCCTACAGAGGAGGGTTTTGGAAGGCGCAGGTGGACATCTCTGAGAAACTGATGATGCACACACATCCACAGACGCATGGAACTGCCACAGAGGTGACATGTTTCACAGGGAATCCAAATCTCAGAATAAATGTCCCTGACCCCTGAGAGATGCCTGAATCACTGAAGGAAGGATTGTTCTCAAAGACAAGAAGAGCTAAGATCAAGAAGTGAAGTCCCAGAACAGTACCCACCAGGCCAGGCAGCCAGAGATTATATGGGTACGTAATGATCCGTAAGATAGCAAAACTCTCTCCGGTGACATGTACTCGTCTTATTGTAAGACAATAGATATATGAGCATCCTGGGAAGGCCTATTTCTTTCCTGAATTTAACAAGTGTCCCTCCTAATTGTCATACCCTGCACCCAAAGCTGAGAGAACTCACACATTGCTTATTCTCATCCAGCTTCTCACTACATCTTCCAAAAAGAGTTCTACAAATTGTATCTGTTCCCCTTCTTTAAGTTATATTAGACTGATGCTGCTGAAGCAGATCCCCAAATGTTAAAGTCCTTTAGCTTTCAACTCAAATTACTGGAGCCTACAGTAGCTATCCACTTCAAGGTCCTTTTTACAGTTTGAATTTTGTTTCATTCTTTCTCTCTACAATCCCCACTCAATACTCTTCTGATTTTCTTTGAGCCATTCTTAGATGATCTCATTCAAATCATGTTCTTTAAATTCCCTCAATTCACCTTACTCTATTACAACCCTACAAGTGGAACTTAGGTATTAAAATCCGCTCTGAAGCTATTCTTAACTATATTCGCCCAACCTAATCAATCCTAGACTATGTTATGCTTTTTGTTTTCTTAACACAGAATTACCAGCTCATCAGGTAGCCCAAATCAAAGTATTTCGTAGAAGTCACCAAATTTAAATCCATTGGCCTGTGCAAGTAGTCCAGGAGATATCAATACTTTTGTAAAAGCTAAGAATATTTAGATATTCCTATTCATGCTGTTTTTCATGTTTTTTGCACTTAATCCATTTTCCTTGATACTGTTACTAATAGACAGGCAGTGAGGCTCATATCAGGGGCACCCCGAACAGCATGGCACATGCCTCCAACTCAGGCAGGAATGAAGGACTGATAAAAAGACTAGAAAGGTAAAATCTATAAGATAAAAATGTATCTCTATAAAAACACGTATCTGCATAGAAATGTATTGCAGAGGATCAACACGAAATGTTTCCCACCAAAGGAGCATCTGAGGAATACGGAAGAAGTGGCACACACAGCACGGTGCTCCCTGTTTCTTTTGTTTTATTAGTAGGTGGTGAGTTGGATTGGAGATTAAAATATCTATGTCTCCCAACAACATGAAAACCTTCATTTCAATCACAAGTTAAATCTTGGTCCTCTGGTAACTAGATTTAATCATATTACAGTCATTAATACTGACTAGTGCCCTTTGGTGAGTTCTCCTTACAGGACACGTAGGCAAACGTCCATGGGAATGACTTGAAATTAGGCCACCCACATTGTAAATGATGTGTGTTCTTATATTATAAAAATTGTAATTTACTCGACTCTCCCTAAAGGGTCTTCATTTCAACTTACTAAATGGATGTATTTCTTTGTTTAGATACAGTTTACAGCCTATTCTACATAGTTTCATATATAGATAAGGATTAGAAAATGTTATTGGAAAAAAGCATAAAGCTTCGATCATGCAGAAGTTATCCCTAAGGAGCAGACAAGCAATTTTATAATATCTAAAATTTTGCAGACAGTATATGTTTATCAAATATTTAAATGAAAACAGTGGAGTTCAGAATCATCCTTACCAATACATCCAAGCTGCTTCAAAAGAACATTATGTAACTTAGATAAAACCTATGAAAAATTTCTGAAGAATGTATTATTGTCCAAAATACCATATATTTCATTATCAAAATGTCCTTTGGTGCTTTATGATTGTCTAAACATTTATATAATACCAAAATGTGAGATATTATGTAACTATAATTTTTCACAATGCTTATAAATAGAGCTTATCAAATTTGAATTTCCTTGCAAATCCAAACTCAAATACTGAGAATCTTTACTTATTAAGAAGTCTCAGCTCCAATGCTAAGAAGATTTTACTATTTTAAGTTAGTATCTTGCAAACAGTAATATCATATTTGTCTATTCTAGACCCCCCTGTCCTGCCTTGTACCTGTGAGTAACCACTTTTGGGAGACCCGTGTGCAGTAGGAGTTCAGAGCCCAATCAACAGACCATGATCACATTAATGAATGACCTGCAGCCTGTGACTCAAGGAGCAGCTTCCCACATCATTAGTGGGAGTGAAGGCTAGAAAAGAGTGTGTGAAAGTCACGAACAATAAAATCAGAAGTAAAATGTTTGTAACGTGGTTCAAGGTAGAAGAATCACAGTTGCAGCATCTAAGATCTCACTCAAGTTCAGATATTGGTAACATTAAGAACACAAACCCAACACTGTGTGTTCAAACTATTTGGGGTTGAGTTTATTTTAGGAGTTTAAAACTGCTATAAGCTAAGCTACTAGAAGGGCCATTTTAACTGAAGGCAGCTGGTGTTTGCTAACGTCAAGCTTGAAACAATAAAATATAAGTAAACTTAAAAGGGGGGGGGTTTAATAAAAATAATCACCAAAAATTGTGTAATATTTGATTTACACAAAAAAGAATTATCTTCCACTACTCGTCAAATAGATTTCTGAACACAGCTAGGTAAATACTATTACTAGCAAGTCATTGGCTAAAAAAAAAAAAAAAAAAGTTAAATATGTGTGTGTGTGTGCCTGTGTTTGTGTGTGAGACTGCTAGAATAAAATACTTTGTACAGGGTCATTTACAAACAACAGGGACTTATGAGTTTATTTCTCACAGTGCTGGCGGCCAGGAAGTCCACGATCAGGACACCGACAGACACAGGGTCCAGTGAGCGCTCACTCTCTGCTTCAAAGATGGGCCATCTTGCTGTCACACTCACATGGTAGAAGGGACAACCGAGATTCCTTGGGCCTCATTTTAAGATCACTCATCCAATTCAAGATGGTTCTACCCTCTAAGTCACCTCTCAAAGGCCCCCTCCTTCATACCAACATATTTGGGATTCGATTTTAATATACAATTTTGGAAGGATGCAAACATTCAGAGCACAGCATCTCTTAAAGCCCTCTTCCCCTAATATCATCACTTTGGGGGTTAGAATTTCAACGCATTAATTTGGGCAGCCAAAAGATTCAGATAATGACATAAATTTTTTCCTAGTAATATAGGTAACATATGCAGAGTGATATAAGATATGTGAATATACAATATACATTTATAATCTGTATGTTTCCAATATTAGTTAAAGGAAATACTCATCCATTTAAATCAGCCAGCAGCCTAGTAGAACAAATCATCCAATATCAGGGTAGATTTCAAACATGGAGAAAAGAACCACCTTTGTTTGCAACATAAAAGAAACTATGCCTGGTTGGAACATTGCCACACCACTAAGTGGTCTGCCGATAACGTGTGGCTCAGAATGCTGCTGTCATCAGATTCCTCCCTTGGTGGTACTACACGCACACTGATGCCGAGATAACACACCCCCGTCCTAGACAAGATACCACGGGAGCAGAAACTGGGCCCTGGATTGAACCAGCACCTATTCATGAATTCCAAGCAATGCAAAGTTATAGTTACTACCAGATTCTCACTAAAAACACTTCAGAGGGAATGACTGAATTCCCTTCTAAAGAGAGGTAGGAAATAAGCCATCATTCCCATGGTTCAAATGGCGAGACAGTGTATTTTAGAATTGTGGTGGAGCCAATAGTTCAGATGTTCTAAAAAACAAATTTTCTCCTCTTGCCACAGTATAAATTGCCCGACCAATGTTACTCTTTTTTCAAGGATATGGTGCAAAAGATAGTTCTATGTTTAAAAGTTCACGAAGTGCTCCTGACTATGTCTGAGAAACTTTGCTGCTCAAACTGGAAAATAAGATCTATAAATCCTAAGAAGCAGGGACAGAGAGCACCGGAAAGGAAGAAGTAGCAGAAAGTAAAACCCTCCCATGAGTAATATTCATTATAAGTTAGGTCCCACTCAAGGCATCTGGGGCAATCGCCAAATACCAAAGGTACCCTAGAAAAGACTGCGGGGAAGGTGGAGGGCATGAGCACCCCCGTGCTGTCTTCTCTGGCTCCAGTCCCTTCCTGTCTGCCATGGTCCCCACCATGGTCTTCCTCATATGTCTCTGTCAATCTCAGCGTGTCATTTTTACTAAGTCTTGTTGTCTGTTTTCTTCACGAAGGCAGACCTGTCCTGTTCCATTCTCACAGACATGTCCAGTAGTGACAGTGAAGCTTGAGTAACTTTCATTTGCACACTATATTAAAGAATCCGTGTTCACTGGAATTAAAATAAAAATTTGCTTGCTTTTCTGGGTAAGACAATGTCTTTGGGAGATCAATACTATGTACTTTTTCTTCTTTTTAAAATGTTTCTATTAGATCATAACTCTGTACATTACTGAATTTATGGGGTACAATATGCCGATTTTATATACAATTTGGAATGCTTACATCAACCTGGTTAACATAGCATTCACCTCACTTATTTAATTGTTGTGTTAAGACCTTTATACTCTACTCTTAACATAGGGACCTCACCTCTGCGCATATTACAAGGCCACGTGTCAAATATGTACTTTTTCTGCCTCACTCCCCCCTCCCTCCCCTCCTGCCTTCCTTCCTTTCTTTTCTTTCTCTTTTCTTTCCCACCATTATTTATTTCAAGGCCATAAGATTATGTTATGAACCCACATGAGCCTGTTTCTTCAAAGAACTTTCTCTTGTTTGTCTTTGAACAGTACGTAGTAATAGCAGATGGTAGTTACTCTACAAATGTTGCTTGAACGAAACTAAATTACTGTGAATTTAGTTCATGGTTTTCTTTCATTGATAAAGAACACTTGCCCTTGATAATGACGAATAAATGTAAAAAGCAAAAAAAAAATTAAGTTTATTGAATGCCTTTAGAGAGTCATTACCATCAAGGAAAAAAATTCTCGCCACTACTCCATGAAGAGAATTACTTATTTGCCCTCTGAGAAGGATACCAAATACCATATCCAAGCCTATAATTCTCCAGAATCTATTAATATTTATATGATTCCATTCTGAGAACTTACATCCACAATGGTTACTTGGTTTTAGTGTTCATTGGCTTAATACATACAGCACACATGTGTATGGGCTTTGATTTCAATCACTCTGGGAGATTCCTCCTTACCCACCAGTTCACCCTTCCATTGCCAAAAGTTAATTTAACATATGCCATACAACCTATGTGCCAAGTTATACATCCCATGCCACAATCTTACACACACACACACACACACACACACACACACAGTGTTAGGGTTTTCCAGAGAGATAGAACAGGATGTGTGCACACATTCATGTGTACACATATGTGTTGCATGCATATACAAATGCACCTAACAAAGAAAAAAAGAGGGAGAGAGGGCTTGGCGCCTGTGGCTCAAGTGGCTAAGGCGCCAGCCACATCTACCTAAGGTGGCGGGTTTGAATCCAGCCCGGGCCTGCCAAAAACAACAATGACAGCTGAAACCAAAAAATAGCCGGGTGTTAGGGCGGGCACCTGTGGTCCCAGCTACTTGGGAGGCTGAGGCAGGAGACTCACTTGGGCCCAGGAATTAGAGGTTGCTGTGAGCTGTGATGCCACAGCACTCTACCCAGGGGGACAGCTTGAGGCTCTGTCTCAAAAAAAAAAAAAAAAAAAAGAGAGAGAGAGGGAGAGAGAGAGATTTTAGGAACATGGTTATAGAGGGAAGTCCAAAATGCATAGGCTAGGTGAGCTGACTGTAGGGAGACAAGAGGTGTAGTTCAAGCCCAAAGGCAGTCTGCTAGCAGAGTTCCATCTTGCTCGGGAGCAGGGGGAGGGCTTTCTTTTCTCTATTAAGGCCTTCATCTCCTTGGATGAGCTTCATCCACAGTATGGAGAATAATCCACTTTCCTCAAATTCTGCTAATTTAAATGTTAATCCCTTTTTAAAACTATCTTCACAGAATTACCTACAATCATGTTTGATCAAATATCTGGCTATGATGACCTAACCATAACATAAAATTAACCAGCACACACTCTAAGCATTTGGGTTTCCCCACACTGCTTTAAAAAATGAAGGGACTTGATTTTGATCATACAGCAAAATTTAATCAGTCTTTCTGTCAGGCTGACCCAATTCTTTTTGATAATCATTAATAAGGAATCAGTAAAGGGACAATAGATATCTTTGATTCCACAGTTTGATTTTGAAGGAATTACTTTTAAATACAAATGCATGAAGCTTGTGGAATTAAGTTGCCAGCATAAAGGCTGCCACATTTTATGACCATACTAGAAGAATCTGCACTTCTAATAACATTTGTTTCTTCACTGGCTACCATAAAACTTCTTTATTATAGAGCCCATAAGCATTTTCACGTCCTAAATCCAATCCTTTAACCGTCGAGCACCTCTAAAGTACCCATTTGTATGGTATTACTATTACTATTATTATTATCATTATTATTATTATTAGAAACAGAGTCTCACTATGTTGCCCTGGGTACAGTGCTGTGGTGTCATAGCTCACAACAACTTCAGACTCTTGGGCTCAAGCAATCCTTTTGCTTTAGTCACCAGAGTAGCTGGGACTACAGGCACCAGCCACAACTCCAGATAAATTTTTCTATTTTTAGTAGAGACAGCGTCTCACTCTTGCTCAGCCTGGTCTTGAACTCCTGAACTCAAGAGATCTACCTGCCTCAGCCTCCCAGAGTGCTGGGATTACAGGTGGGAGCCTCTGCACCTGGTCGTTTGTATGTTATTAATAGCAATTATGACCCCATCACAAGCCAACAAAAGGAGGGTGAGATGAAACATTAATGAAACTATATACTGTAATCTTCTTGTGATAGCAGAATTCTCTTTTCTGTATACACAACCTGAAGATATGAAGCCTCGTCCCTCCAGTTAAATTAGTAAAACCCGTTCTCCCTGACAATACAAAGTCCCAGAAAGGAAAGACATGTAAGGTGATTCTCACTCCCCCCAGCCATTTTCCTAGAATGCACCTCAGGTCACGTCAAGTAAGTGCTCGAAAATCTTTGCTAGAGCCCTGCGGTCAGTGAACTATGCCAAATCCAGCCTGTGGCTTATTTTTTGATAGCCTGAGAGCTAAAAATGTTTTTTGCATTTTTAAAAGGCATTAAAGAAAAAAAAGAAGCAAAGAAGAGTATGCCACAGAAAATGTTTGTGGCTGCAGAACTGAAATATTTACCGTCTTGTCTTTTACAGAACAAGTTAACGAGTTTGCCAGCCCCCGATCCGTAAGATGAAGGACAGAGTCCATAGCCTAGCACGGAAGGGCGTCCAGACCAGGAAGGCAGATCGACAGACTAACCATACTTCACATGTCCCCTGTCTTGGCATGTCTGCCTCCTCCTCTGCTGCCATCCAAATGCAGCTGTCCATCAAGAAATAGCACCAGCTCATCGCCTCCATGGAGCTGTCTGTGGTATTCCGTTCTGTGGTTATCTCCCGTCCCTGGAACTCCAGCAGGCACAGACATTTGCTTCACTCCCAGCTGATCATGCTTCTTTTTATGTACATATTTTTATCTAAACTGGTCTCCCCAACAAATGTGAAATCCTGACACACTGTCATGCAGGTATTTAGTGTCGGTATTCCCAGTTTTAGGATTTCCCAGATCTTGCAACTCTAGTTTCTTGTTAAGCAATAATTGATCACTCCTGACTAATCACTATTGCCAACCAAGTATAGCCAAACCTACGTATACAATTTTTCTTCATATAATCCTCACAAAAATTTAAGAGATACATGTAATTAAATTATATTTGAACATAAGATTGATGAGTTGCTTCATGAGTAAGACTCGATAGGTTAAGGAACTTACCCATTTTATAGCTTTATTAATTCAATATGTCTTTACTAAGTTCTTAATGTGTGGCAGGCAGTGAGGAAGACACGGTCCCTGCCTGAACGTAGTGACAGATTTTGGATTAAAACTCCACTAAGATTTTAACCTCTACGCTATATTATTTGGTGCATTTTTTTAACATAAAGAGACATAGCTTTGATGAAAAGAGCTGTAATAGTTTAAGATTAAAAGAAAGTAAGAGAGTATGCCATTTTCAAGAGAGCACAAGAGCGGGAGCTCAGAGAGTGAAAGGTGGGCATGGGAGGGGGGAGAGAGGCAAGAGCACATTCACACAGGTTTTACCGAAAGAAAATTATTATACACCTTGTAGAACTGTAGTGGAGAAACTTCATGACAATTAGGTTGGTGGTTAATATTTAAGTTATTCAGTCACACAACAAAAAAGTAATTTCTGAGTTCTAAGTTTGTAAGATCAATTTCACAGAGTTCCTTTGTGATACTAAATTTGGCAATGATGTCTTGAATCTGACACCAACAGCAAAGGGAGTGAACGTAAAAACAGATAAATTAGACCAGATTAAAATCAAACATTTCTGGGCATCAAAGTAAGTAATCAGGGAAATGAAAAGGTGCCCTATGGAATGGGAAAAAAATATTTGCAAATCACGTATATGAAAAGGAGTTAGTATCTAGAATACAGAAAGAACTCCCACAACTCAGTGACGATAAAAAACAGATGACCCAATTTAAAAATGGGCAAGAGACTTGAATAAACATTTCTCCAGAGAAGATCTACAAATGAGCAAGGGCTTGTAAATATGCTCAACAATACAGATCATTAGTTAAATGCAAACCAGAACCATGGCTACTATTCAAAAATAATAATGACTGCTATCAGCAAGAATATGGAGAGACCAGAACCTTTGAGCTTTGGTAGGGATGGGAAGTGGTGAAGCTGTTCTGGGAAACAATATCACCTCAAAAAGTTAAAAATAGAATTACCACATGATCTAACAATACCACTTCTGGGTATGTACCAAAAAAAACTGCAAACACGCTCTCAAAGGCATATGTGAATTTGCCTGTTCACATTATAACTGGCTCCAAGAACATAGGTGGCTTTTTTGCCGTTCTCTTATGTTTTGAATTCCAGGGCCAGAAAGATCGCAGACCAGAACTTGGTAACTTTCTGTTCCACCAATCCTTTCCCTTTGAGTTCTTTTTCAGAAACAATAGAGCCTCCTTGAAGCCATGAGATAAATACAAAGCCTTACACCACCTGATTGTTCTGAGAGTCTGTGGTGGCATCCCACCACACATCTTGCCCAATGATGTGTTCAGCAAACTATTCCCCAAGACCCTCCATGCACAAGACTGCAGGGATGACCAATACCAAACCCTTGGTTGTCATAAAATCTCCACCCTGGGAGGCGCTTACCCTCCATTTCTCCATAATGCAATGTATATGCCAATATGATTTCTCACTGTGCTCCCATGCCCTGCACTCTCCTCTGAATGTGTATTGATGCTCAATCACATCGTGCATTATTCATTTCATCTCTTATAATAAAAAAAGCTCTAACCTCATCAGCTGCAGGATGGATTTGAGGCAGTTCTCCCATCTCCTAGTTGACATCATCTACAAACAAATTTTCTTTCTTCTCTGACAATCTTTGTTATCTCCATAATTGGTTTTCTGTACAGTAAGCAACAAAGCCTAGAGGAAAAACAAAACTCTTTGTGGGTCATGAGCAATAGCAGCATTATTCACAATAGCCAAGAGGTGGAAGCACCCCAGTGGTTGAAAGAATAAACAAAATGTAGTATATAAACACAACAGAATATTATGGATTATTACTCACCCTTAAAGAGGAAGGGAATTCTGACTCACACCACCATATGGATGAACTTTGAGGACATTATGGTAAGTGAAATGAGCCAATCACAAAAAGATAAATACTATACAGTAAAATTTATATGAGGTAGCAAGAGTAGGTAAATTTATAGAGACAAAGTAGAAGGTGATTACTTCTAGGGGCTGAAGGTAACGAGTACTGATTTTTTTGTTGTTGTTTAACGGGTACTGATTTTTAGATTTACAAGATGGAAGGGTTCTAGAGGTTGGAGGTACAACTGTGTGAATGCTGAGGTGCTCACTTAAAAATGGGTAAGACGGTAAACGTTATGAGATATATATATATTTACCTGCTATTTGAAAATTTAAAAATAAACTCTATAGCGTTCTCTTCCTGCTCTGAAGGAATTTTCACCACATTACCAGTACTTAAAGTGATTATATGAGACTACAAAATTACAATTCCTACCTAAACTCAAGATTTCTAAAGTAGACCAAGGGCCCAAGCCCTTGAAAGATGTTAGAATCTTCCTATTCCCACTTGTGGAAAATGTTGAAAGGTGAATGCCCCCTCCAGTAAGGTTAAAAAAAATGCAAAAATTTACAAAATGTTTTTCTATACCTTTCTCTGGCAAATAGTAACTTTGCTCTTATGCTAGAGTGTAAATGTGAAATAGCTCATGATTGATTAATTCACCTCAATTTTCTTTTCTCTTGATTTTGCCAATAAAATAGAGAAACTAGACAGAAAGTCAAATTTTTGTGGTTGTTTAAGATATTAACCTGAGACACTGGTAAAATGTAAACACTAGATAGTGTCTGTCTGTCATTAGCCTCCCCTGTGACTTGAGCTGCTGCTCAGCTTTATTAGGCATTTTTCATAATTTCACATCATAAATTAATCCAAATTCTCACACCACAAAACAATCAAATCATCAAATGCTTACATGCCTGTGGAAAACACAAGGGCTTGTTAAGGTTGAGTAAGGACTTCGTTTCTATGTCAAAGAAACTTTTTTGAAAAGTCAAAAAGGAAGTTACGGTCATAAAAAGTTAAGTATTAATACAGGAATAAAAATATAAAGAAAATGAGGAAAAGGAGGACTTAACAAAGCTCAGGCATAATTGCAAATAAGGAGATCACCAAGGAAGGTGGTTGTTTTCAAGGAGGCTTCTGAGAGATTAGGAAAAATCTTTCTCTAAAGATAGACCAGGGCAGGGATTCTCAACTGAGGGCGATTTTGCACAGTTTAGCAAGACCAGGAAACAATTTAGGTTGTTACAACTGGGAAGGAAAATGCTCCTGGTGTCTGGTGAGTAGCGTCCAGGCATGCTGGTGAATATCCTCATGCACAGGCCAGCCCTCCTACAATTACCTGGCTCACCACGTTTTAGCCATGAGGTTGAGAAGCAATGGACTAGAGCTAAGCTGCATCACAGGAAGAGTTTGACTCAAGCCCTGAAGAATGGAGGCCACAGGGCACAGTGGAGGGAGGCAAAGAATAGTAGGCACAGAGGCTAGAGGGCTGGCGCATCAAGGGAGCCCAAGTGGATTCCTTCGGCTTCAGTGAAAGACTTCTTAGGGGTGTGGGCCTATCTTTACATACAGACTGGAAAGAGCGCTTTAGGTCTGTTGCTACTAACTGTGAGCCTTTGCTCAAATATTTGGCTCCTCCGAGACAGATTTCCTTATCCATTAAATGAAGATAGCAATATTTACCTTTTATATTTGTTATTAAGGTCAAATGAGATAACTTTAAGTGCCTCCCACTAAGGAAGGATGAGAGGAGACGATCAATACGAGACAGGAAAGGGCCCGTTCCCTTCATGCTCTCAGCCCTGAGAATCGCTGAGGTTCGTTTTGCTGAATCTCAGTATCGCAATAAACCAAAGGCTGATTAGTCCAGCCTTTATTGTCTGCCTCTGTTCTTTTGCTCCCTTATTCCACTAATATTCCTTCAGTGATTCTTCTTTTCAGGCACTGTTTGCTTCCATTTAGAGAGTAATTTCTCTTAAAGAACAACAAATTTATTGACAAAATAATGGGAGGAAATCTTACAAAGTTTCCGAATGAATAATGTTCAGATGACTCCAAACTTGTACATTTCCTGAGTGAGAATCATTATGGATCCCAACTCCACCATCTCCTGTGATGGTACTTGCAACATATCCTGAACTCTGCTGTTCTCTTTTAACATGATCAAACACTCCTTGATCAACTTGAAAACATTTTTCTTTGGCGTGGTGCAGTGGCTTACACCTGAAATGTTAATACTCTGAGAAGCTGAGGTGGGAGGGTCGCTTGAGCTCAGAAGTTTGAGAGCAGTCTTGCTTGGTTTTTCTACTAAAAATAGAATAATTAGCTGGACCTTGATGCTATGGTGGGCAGCTATAGTCCAGCTACTCAGGAGGCTGAGGCAGAAGGATCACTTGAACCCAGGAGTTCGAGGTTGCTGTGAGCTAAGCTTATGCCACAGCACTCGGGAAGATTGCTTGAATTCAAGAGCTCAAGATCAGCCTTACCAAAAGTGACACCCCATCTCTAGTAAAAAGAGAAACATTATCTGGATACAGTGCTGGGAGCCTATAATCCTAGCTACTTGGGAGGCTGAGGCAGGAGGATCACTTTAACTCAGGAATTTGAGGTTTCTGAGAGCTGAACTGATACCACAGCATTCCAGCCTGGGCAACAGAGTGAGACTGTCCCAAGATAATTTTTTTTCTTTGTTGTATTCTTATGTTTTCTCATAAGCTTTTCTACATACAGAATGCCTTTGTTAAATTTATTGCTTGTTTCAGTGGTATATAGATTGTTTCTGCTTGATCAAGCAAGCATAAGGTTTCTTACAAACAGCCTTGGCTGGGTTGGTGTCAAGGTGTCCCTTGGCAGTGGTAAACAGGAGCGTTGGGCATCACTTGTAGTACAGGTACGGCACGGGGACTGGGAAGATAGGATGGGAATGAGACATCAAGATGCATGAGCCTTGGTCACCTAAAAATAGCTCTGTGAGAACGTAGAAAAGAAAATAGTCAATATTAGTCAAAACATGAAGGAAAGGCTCTACCTGGACTGCTGGAGCTATGATTTGAAGGCTACGTGGTTTCTCACTGAGGAGAAAAATCAGGGAAGAGTGTTCCAGACAAAAGCAGCAGCTTGAAGATAAAAACATTTAAAAGGGATACACAGCATTGGCATCTGTGGAAAACAGTAGGTAGCTTACCTGGGCTTCCTCGTGGGGTGTGAGGAAGGGCAGACAGGACAGGCACACAGCCATGTAGACCACGCCAACGATGGCTTCTTTCAAAAAGTTATCAAAGAATTCAGTAGAAGATAATATCTTGTTCATATTTGTGCTTTTAGAAAAATGCTCTGGCTGCAATGTACAAGGTGGGTTGGAGGAGGCAAGGCCAGAGAAGTACAGAAAATGCCAACACAGAGGATTCTTGACTAACAAACTTGATCCTGGGACTGTTGTCTCAGACAAAATTCATTTGTAAGTTTGGCTGGTGTCCCTGCACATGCTTTAGTCTTACTTAACATTACCTGGTGAGAGGAGAACATCTCTCACAAGCATATTGGTGAGGGTCCACACAGAATCAGGAGGATGTGTGTGTGTATAAGGCTACTTATTCTAAGAATCCCCCTGTGATTAGCAGGCTGGCATGCCCAGCATCTACAGGGTGGGCTGGCAGGGTGGAAGTCCAGAGAGGAGGTGCTGATAGAGTTCAAGTCTGAAGGTCACCAGGCTACAGAAGGGGCCAGTCTTGTGTAAAGGTTGTCAGGCCGGAGACCAGGAAGGAGCTGATGCTGCAGTTTAAGAGTAAGGGAAATCGTTGGAAGAGAAAGGGAGCGACTGCAGCTAGACACGGGCTTGTTTGGACGGATGTTTCCGACAGCTAAACTCAGAAGACCGTCATAGGAATCACAAATAGAACTCAAAATGGCAAGAGTGAGGAGACGGATGTTCACAGACACACATCTTAACACTTCTTTCATCTTCTTCTTTAGAGATAAGGTTTTGCTCCGTCTCCCGGGCTGGAGTCCTGTCGCCCCATCATAGCGCACTGCCGCCTCCAGCTGCTGGGCTGGGGTGATTCTCCTTCCGCAGTACCCCAACTAGCTACAGGCACACACTACCACATCCAGCTAATTTTTTTAAAACTACTTTTGGTAGAGATGGGTTCTGGTTATATTGCCCAGGCTGATCTCCCGGGCTCTGGGAAGCCTCTCTCCTAAGCCTTTGGGGATTACAGGGGTGAGCCAACACAGCTGGCCAACACTTGTTTTATTTTCTTTTGATGCTCAGGATTGTCTGGCCATTTTTGATGAACGAATCAAATAAGATGCATCTAATTATCAGCAAAAGGTAAATTTTATTAGCCTTTGTATCTAATAACATCATCACAGGTAAGTGACCCTATCATCAGACACAATTTTTTTTCCTTTTAAATAGATGCTGATTTAAAGCCCAATTTATTTGTTACTCTGCCAAGGCATAACTCTCTAACAGGTTGTGAGTCTTTCCTGGTTATTACTTATCAAACACTTTTTTTATATTTTGGTACAATTTACTCTTTGGAAGATCAATTTCAACACAGTAGTATAGATAGTTAACAATTCAAAGTTTCTTAATAAAAAAAAGAGGTATAGGCAAAATAATGCATTGGAGACCTAAAAATCTTTCTTTCTTTCTTTTTTTTTTTTTAAGATTGTTGTCATGAAGGTAATTACAGCATCCTCGAAAGAAAGATAGGAAGCTGAATAGGATATTGACAAGGGAAAAGAAAAAAGAACGGGACAAATGGAAGAAACCTTTACAAGGACAAATAGAAGACGAAGACTCAGCCACTGAACAGCATCCATCTTCATTTCTCTTTTCTTTGCCTCTAAATAGTTTCTTCAAGGATATTTTCTCAACCTCTCCTTCCCACATTTTAAGTTATCCCCAGACAACTGCTCTTGTGCACATCTACTCTTGATTTTTTAAAAATATTAGTGCTTCCTGGTGAACAGTAATGTTTCACTCCCTACTAGATATATCCAGCTAGTGGTTGCACAAGCATACCTAAGGCCACAATATCCAAACTCCACCTAGCTGCTTTTCCTCCCTTTTTTTCCAATCTTATACAAAGGCCTTCCTTCTTTCCAGTGGTCCAAACTAGAAGGCTGGGGATCATTCTGGCTTATTCATCTCCCAATTCCCATAAGCCAGCAAAAACCTGGGCATGAGTTTACAACTACCTAAGTTTCGTTTTTATTCACCCTTTCTTCTCCACGTCAACTGCTATTAGTCTACCTCGCAGATGACTCCCCACTGCCTAGAGTACTCAAGTGGGCTCCTCACTGATCAACCTGCTTCTTCTCTGCCCTTACATGTCTGCATCAATTTGATTCTCCATCTTTTCTCCCCATTCCAAATTCGTCCATGAGACTGATTTTTCCAAAAGGCTCTATCTAATTCCACGGACGATATTTAGAAAATCTACCCCATAACCTACAGAACTAAATCTGTACAATTATTAACATAAACAAAGCCACCCATGACCTGACTTCTGCCTAACATCCTGCAAAATTTCTGACCTCTCGCCTGTCTTTTGTGCCCAAGTGACCTATGGTCACCATTCCCTTCCCAGTTATAGCATTACTTCCCCCAATATCTACCACATCGAAGATGACGTACAACAGACAAATAGCCAACGAACACATTTAAAAAGGCTCATCCTCCCTAATATTCAGAGAAATGCAAATCAAAACCACATTGAGATATCAACTAACTCTAGTGAGACTAGCCCATATTGCAAAATCCCAAACATGCAGATGCTGGTATGGTTATAGAGAGAAAGGAATGCTTTTGCACTGCTGATGGGATTGCAAGCTAATACAGCCTCTGTGGAAAGAAGTATGGAGAATCTTGAAATAACTAAAAGTAGATCTTTCATTTTATCCCACAATCCCACTACTAAGTATCTACTCAGAAGAGGAAAAAAAAATCATTTTACTACAAGGACATTTGAACTAGAATATTTATCACAGTTTAATTTGCAATTGCCACGATGTGGAAGCAACCCAAGTGTCCATCAACCCATGAATGGATCAATAAACTGTGGTATGTGTGTACCATGGAATTCAATCCAGCCATAAGAAAAGACTTTACATCTTCTGTGTTTACCGGGATGGAGTTGAAACATAATCTTCTTTGTGAAGTATCGCAAGAATGGGGGGGAAAGTATCTCATATACTCAGCACTAATATGAAACTGATATATAAAAAACTACATGCCCACATGAAAGGAAACACAAGTATAATCTAGTGAAGGAGAGGGGAGAGGAGAGAGAGGGGAGAGGGGAGAAGGGAGGGTGATTGGGGGAATCTCACCTAATGTGCTCAATGTGAGGTGTTCAGCACACTCCTGAGCAAAGGGCTGAACTACAACTTGAATTTTACCTTAGAAATGAAAACAATGTAACCTAAACATTTGTACCTTCATATCAATCTGAAATAATAAGATGATGCTCAATGCCAGGAACTCAAAGACGAATGAGATAGCACACTGTGCATAGAAACCACTAAATATATATGTGTTTGGTGAAAGTATGGGACAGAAACTAAAATAAATAAGGCAGAAAATGAGTTTACAAAGTACAATGGAACACACAGGAGAGGAATGTGGCTGTTTTTCCTGCACAAATTCCAGGAATCAGGAATGATTATCTAAGGAGGGTGACCTTAGAATACGTGTTCACTAGGTCATCATGATGGAAGAACAATTTCTTCTAGAAGACCAGCCTGGACACAGACCACAAAAGAGCGCCTCAAGCAGAAGGAATTGCAAATGTTTCCACTGGGCTGATACACAGAAGGCCACAGGGAGGGCTAAGGAAGGAGGACAGTGCACGACAAGGGGTGGGAGGGGGCAGCAAATGATTAGGTTGAAAAAAGCAGCCTAGGGGAAAAAAAAAATCACAACAGAATTTGTATTCAAGTTTCCCATTGCTAAGACAATGGTGAAAGTGAATGCAAATAGTTTCAAAGGAAGGATGGGACGTGAAGGGTGAGCCTACTAGAGCCCACCCAACAGATGAGCATGAACTAAGCATAACAGAAATGGTTAAAAGAAAATGCAAATATATGAGTACTTGTGCCCCCACCCACCCGCAAATTCACAGGTTGAAAGGCAACCTCTAGAGTGATGGTATTGCCAGGTTGGGCCTGTGAGAGATGATCAGGGCCTGTGGATCCTGAGAGCAGAGCCAGTGTCCTTAGGCAAGAAACCCAGAAGCTGCCTTCCCTCTTCACCATCTATAACCAGAAAACAGGCCCTCTCCACACACTGAGTCTGCCAGAGCCCTGATCTTGGGATTCCTAGTCTCTGGAACTGTGAAAAATAGATTTCTACTATTTATAAGCTACCCATTTCATGGTACTTTTTATAGCAGCCCAAGGGTGCTAAGACTGGGAGCTGTTGCAGCAAACCTGAACAAAGTTACCATGAGAGTGTGTGCAGTCTGAGGGTGCGGAAGGAGGCAGTGTCCATGCTGATTCTTGTTTTTCTGGCTAAGGTTATTTACCAGATGTTACTATTATAATTCAATCCTTTTATAAGAAATGAAGGGGGAGGGTGTTGTGGGGTTTTGTTTGTTTAGTTAACACTGTAAATAAAGATGAACTAATCTGAACATGTCACGGTAAATTTAATAATCATTTTTAAATGGTTTTCATATTTCAGTTGTATTATTTTACAGATTTTTCCACTTGCCGTTAGCCAATACCAGAGGCATATTATTTTTTGCCTTTGTCCTTGAGTCTCCAAGGATTAGATTACTGTATTTTACATTTTTGTTTTCAACTTATGTAGATTCAGCTTCCACTTCTAAAAAAAAAAACTATGAATTTTTAGGACATATATTAATTTAAATGTCTTTAAATAGCAGCTTGCATTTGCTATTCAACTCACAGACAAGAAAATCCGTGATTTCGATGGTCACGATAAAAGACTATATACTCTGCCTTTCTACCTTAGTTGAATCACATTCCAATCTGTACATTTTCCTTTCCTCAGTTAACAATGCCAAAAACTTATGTGATAAGTTAGACAAAATAATTGAAATGTAGGATTCTTGATTGTCAGTAGGGCAACACCAAAACTGGGGAGCTAACAAGAGATGTCAATGATTGATTAAATGGTAAGATGAGTAGCTAAGAATCCAGGAAGAGTGAGTTTCTGTGACCAGCTCTGCAGGTTTGCCTATGAGTGGGAAGAACTGCCAGTCAATTCCCCTACCAGTGGCTGCCATTCTGCATGAAAGTTGGCGCTTCCATATCAACATGTATGGGCTGTTTTAATAGTGTCGGAAGGGCCCACAGAATTATAAAGTTCCTCTGCTTGTCGTCACAGAATTTGTGTAAGGGGTAATTAAGTGAACTCTCCCATACAGAGAGTTAAAGAGTTTTCCATGTTAATGACCCACATCTTATGCTTGTTCTTTGCTTAAAGAACTTTCGAAGGCATTTGATTGGCACAAGTTGTATGTTTTATAAATGACGTGTGTACATCCCACATACATGGGGGTAGCGATGATAAAGAAACTGATGCTTAGAAATATTTACTGTCTGGCCCAGAACCCAGTCTCCCACTTCCAGGGCTTATTTAGTAACCTAAATTAGCATTTCTGCACAAAAATACCCTAAACTTCGTTAGCTGGTTTATTAACACATCCGCAGTTTAATGGCTTTTGACATTAAAGGGAGCTTCCCTTCTATCACTTCTATTCCCATGAAAAACAATATTTATAAACTGTTAACGTTTCATTTCATGTGTTAAAAAAGATCCCAATCGAGTTGCTGTCAGCCAGCCCTTCAGAAGGTAAAATGAGATGCCCCCAGATTGTTGTATTTCATGTCCTACCTACTGCCTGACAGCGCCAAGTGAACAAAGGAAGTTGATGATTATTTATTATGGTCAGAGAGACAAATCATGCAGATCAGACTAAACAACGCTCCTGCAATTACTCAGCAGTTCAGATACCTGCTCTGCCTTGTCTATATTTTTGTACGTTTCCCCCTTTTACCATACGCCTTCTAGACCTTACTTAGGATGGTTATTTTTTGAAACTATCTTCAATTACTGTTGTTTAGACAATCATGTGCCACATACCAATGTTTCAGTCAATGACAGACCACATGTACAATAGTGGTCCCATGCTAGGGGGAGTTGAAAAATGCCTATCATGCAAATACTTACCATTGTGTAAGTATTTGTTTTCTTACACTGTTCAATACAGTAACATGCCGGGTAGCTTTGGTGCAGAGGAGCAATAGGCTATATCATAGAGCCTCGCTGTGGACAAACTACGCCATCCAGGTCTGTGCAAGCACACTCTATAATGTTGGACATGGATTACATTTCCCGACAATACTTATCCCTGTGATTAAGCAACACATGAATGTAAAGGTATTAAACACTTGTTGAGTGCCCACTAGAGTTTAGACCGTGAATATTACCTGAAATAGAGTCAGCTTGTATTTCGAGATCATTGTAAGGCACAAGGCAAAGTTTAAAGTGTTATCAAGTGTGATATTGTGATACAGTGAGAAATGTACATTTAGTCTTCACCCTGGTTTCCAGTTCACAGCTCCTAAAATCCTTTGAATCTCCAGAGTCATAGGAGTGTCGTTAGTATATTAATGAGACCACGGGTTGCTAGGGGCCCTGAGATAGTTTCAGGATAGAGACTGGTCACCAGAAATACCAGGTCATGATTAGAAGGTCAAGACTTTCAGCTTCACCCCTTAACCTCTGGAGAGGAAAAAAGGAGCTAGAAGTTGAGGTGCTCACCAATGACCAATGATGTAATAAAGCTTCATCAACACCTAAAAGCATAGGCGGAGTTCGGGGAGCTCTTAGATTGCTGATTATACAGTGGTACCTAGGGGCAATGTGCCCAGGGAGGGCATGGAGTCTCTGCATCCCTTCTCATACACCTCTCTCCCCTTTGCTATTCATCTGAACCCTCTGTAATACCCTTTCCAATAAATGGGTACACTTATGTGTATCCCTGAGTTTTGTGAGCCATTCCAGCAAATTAATCTGAGTAGTAGATCAAAGGAACTCCCAATTTATAGCCATTTGGTCAGAAGCACATGTCAAATCCTTGATCTCACAATAGCATCTGAATTTGAGCACAGTTCTGAGGGACTGAGCCCTTACCCTGTGGGATCTGACTCATAACTCGAGTACGGAGTGTCAGAATTGGGTTAAGTTGTAGAACGCCCAGATGGTGACCACTGGCGAGCTGCTGGTGGTTCTTCCCCACACATCTGGTCACAAGAGAATTCTGTGTTGAGTGAGAGTAGAAAGAAAAAGCAGTTTGTTTTTTCCCCTCAGACCAAGAAACACAAATATGCAAATAATTTAATTGTGTACAAATGTTATTTTAATCTGCTGAAAGATGGCATGCCCAAATATGACTCATGCTCTGTTAATAGAAGATAAGAATATCCCTAAAATTGATGTGTCTGCCACAGATTGTCTCCATGAATGAACATTAAAGCTGAATGAAACTCTTGGGAAAAACATCCAAATGAAAAGTGAGAAATCTAGTCAACCATCTGGAACTTTCGCACGCGATGCCAAACATCCAGATACTTGTTCAAATCCGGGTGAGCACTAGCTGTCATTTCATTAAGGCTGGAGGTTTGTTTGTTTGTTTTTTAACTTTCCAGTGGTTACAGTAAAAGTGGACTTCAGAGACTATACGTATTCCTAAGATAGCATCTCATCAGTAATATCAGCCTTTTATCTTTAGACAAAATACACATCTCTTCCCTATGCTATTCATCTGTACCCTCTGTACAGATATTTTGAACAAATCTGTGATGAATTAATTTTATAGTAATACACGGAGTACCCATTCCCCTGCCAAAATACAGTTCATCCAAATTTGCCATGTCTGATCTGAAGACGGGGTTTAACTTGATGAAAATGTAAGTGTGAAAGTTTAGACTGCCCTTTTTGTCCTTTTTCTAAGCAGAAAAAAATGTGGCATGTTTACTAGTAACAATAGTAACATTTCACAGCCTTGATTGAACTGTGTTCTGTCATTAAGACAACCATCCCATGGCTACCCTTCCATAAAAAATAATTGGAATGAATTATTTAAGAAACACAGACCCAGGCAGCCCCTGTAGCTAAGTGGGTAGGGCCACATACACCAAGGCTGGAGGGTTCAAACCTGGCCCGGGCCAGGTAAAACAACAATGACAACTGCAACAACAATAACACATAGACAGGTGTTGGGGCGGGTACCTGTAGTCCCAGCTACTTGGGAGGCTGAAGCAAAAGAATCACTTAAGCCCAAAGAATTTGAGGTTGCTGTGAGCTGTGACACTACAGCACTCCACTGAGAATGACATAGTTTAAGAGTCTGTCTCATTAAAAAATAAAAGAAACATAGACCCGATATTGAGTCTATGAAATTCTTAAAAATAATGACACCTAGTTCAACCCACAAAGTTTCTGACAGATTATGTAATCAATGTTTGCTAATTGTTATTATATTTTACATTTTTACTAGGAAGGCTTACCACTCACCATTAAAAGAAGTTAATGGCAAAGTCCTTTCTCAAATACACCATTATTCAGTGCTTTCCATCTATTCCTTGAATCATTTAAACAAGTTAATCATTCCAATTAAATATTATTATGTTTTCCTGAAAACATAGATTTCAGGAAAGATTCAAAATTTAATAAAAAAAGAAGGCTATTATCAATGATGTAATGATTCTGCCAAATGAGATAGAATGATATCATTTGTAAAAAAAAAAAAAATGAAGGCTATTATTTGCTTTCAAATGTCTTCGAGTAAAATGCATGACTCTATAGAATAATTTGAATATTTTTATTCTGGAAATAATGTATTCTTTTAGCCCAGTTGAAAGTCAGTATAATACTTTTCAATAATACTCAATATTTTCAATATTGAAAGTCAGTCTAATGATTTTCATGTGTAATGTGTATAATACTGTACATGTATTTTTATCTCTCTCAGGTTATACATCAGTTACTACAATACTCACTGTCAACATGTGGGTGTGGAGCACATGAAATATGCAAATATGTGATTTAATTTTTAATTGTATTTAATGTAAACTTGAAAACTGGCTTATTTCTGATAAACAAAATACTATTGCTTTGGTAGGACACCATTATATTTTACAGTTGCAATCACATTAGATATTGTTGTTGCAGTGTGTGAGTGGGCAGAGGCATCATTTCTAGTGCTCCCCATAAACACATCAACCATTCATTTAGTATCAATGGATTGATTCAGTTAGAATATGTTTTCTACATACCAATGAAACATTATAATGCATTTATTTGAATGTTTCTTATCATCAGTAGTGGTTACAGTGATACCTATGTAAATTGCAATTGGTAAACGAATATTTATTACTATGCCAATTATACTTAATAAAGTATTTTCTAACACAAGTATGTATGTAGAATGCTTTTTAATTTTAGCAAAGGCACACTGTTACTGACACATAAGTATGTCAAGAAGCAGAACTTCATGTTCCAACTGAATCAGTAAAAAGAAAGTCTTCCTAGTCATCAGAGAAATGTAAATCAAAACCAGTCCGAGATTTCATCTAACCCCAGTGGGAATAGCCCACATCACAAAGTCCCAAAGCTGCAGATGCTGGTTTGGATGTGGAGAGAGGGGAGCACTTTTACACTGCTGGTAGGATTGCAAACTAATACAACCTTTTTGGAAAGAAGTATGAAGAATGCTCAAAAAGCTAAAAGTAGACCTCTCATTTGGTCTCACAATCCTACTATAGGTAACTCCCCAGAAGAAGAAACATCATCTTCCTATAAGGACATTTGCACTCAAATGTTTATAGCAGCTCAATTCATAACCACTAAGATGTGGAAACAATCCAAGTGCCCATCAACCATGAATGGATTAATAGATTATGGTATATATATCAGGAAATACTACTCAGCCATGAAAGAAGATGGAGACTTTGTATCTTTTGTATTTAACTGGATGGAGTTTAAGAACATTATCCTTAGTAAAGCATCTCAGGAAGGGAAATGCAACCATCCCCTGGGCTCAATACTAATGTGAAACTAGTAGTTTAACAACTACAGGCCCACACCAGGGAAAAACACAATTAAATTTAAGAAAAGGAGAAGGAGTATGGGGGCAGAGGGCTCGGTAAGCTCCCACCTAACAGGTACAATGTAGGAGTATATGGGACGCCTCCTGGGGAAGCACTCAACTAAAGCTGGGACTTTATCTTGCAAAGACAAACAATGTAACCTAATTGTATGGACCCTCATATTAATTCAAAAAAAAATTTAAAAGCAAGGACGCTTTTAAAAATCAACAGCTGTATCATTAACTGGAAAAAGAAAAGGTCTGGGAGAAAATGTCTTAAAAATTTCTTGAAGAAGGACAATTGAAAATTTGTGCGGTAGAGCAAATTGACAAAGTTCCTAGTTATGAGAAAATGCTTTCAAAGATGGTAAAATGCTCAATGTACAAAGCCATTTTCTGCAATGATTTCAATGGTCAAAACAAAATGTCAAAAGTAATCACCTCACATCACAATAAAAATGTCAAAAATAAATTCTCATGATTTTTTTTTTTACCACAATCTGAACTTGTAATTTTAGGTAATGATAAAACAACTTAAAGAGATAGCTAAACGTTGTTATTTCTCACTGCAGACAACTGAACCAAATGTGAAGGTTTAAGGGAAGGAAACGCTCCTTTGTGGCCTAACCACATAAATATCTGCATTTATCCTGCTTTCCATAGAAGTTACACAAATGCACAGTCCCACCAGCAGTGCTCCTTTCTCTTCACATCCATGCCAGCAGCTGTTGCTGTGGGCCTTTGTGATGTGAGCCATTCTCTCTGGGGTTTAGTGATATCTCAGTGTGGTTTTGATTTGAATTTCTCTGATAGTAAGAGATAAGCATCTTTTCATATGTTTGTTGGCCATGAGTCTATCTTCATAGGAAAAGTTTCTGTTCATGTCTCTTGCTCAATTTTTTTTTTTATTCTTTTTCTTCCTTTTTTATCCCCAGGGATTCCCAACTTTGCAGTCTCATCTTGTTCAATTTTTAATAGGGTTGTTTGATTTTTTTTTCTTGTTTATTTGCTGGAGTTCTTTGGAGATTCCTCAAAGAACTAAAAGTAGACCGGCCATTTGATCCTGCAATCCCATGACTAAGTATTTACCCAAAGGAAATAAAAGGTGTTCTATCAGAAAGACACTTGTGCTTATATCTTTATGGTAAAACAATTCACAATCACAAAGAGGTTGAAACAAGTGCCCTTTCACACATGAATAGATTTTTTTTTTCTTTTTTGCAGTTTCTGGCTAGGGTTGGGTTTGAACCCGCCACCTCCAGTATATCGGGCAGGCGCCCTACTCCTTTGAGCCACAGGTACTACCCTCACGTATGAATAGATTAATAAATTTTGGTATATGTATATAATAGAATATTATTCAGCCATAAAAAAGATGGAGATTATGTATCTTTTGCAAAAATCAGAATAAAATCAGAGACCATTCTCCTAAGTGAAATATCAGAAGAATGGAAAAGCAAATATTCCATGTACCCAATATTAAATTGGAACTAGTAGATTAACACCCACATGTTCACATGAGAGAAAAACTCAGTGAAATTCAAACATGGGGGGGGGAGGAGGAAGGGGTGAGCACATTCCCACCCAAAGAGTACATTGCATGGGTATATGGCACATTGCCTGGTGTAGGACACATCTTCTAATCAACCTTTAATCTTGCAAATGCAAACTGTAGCATCTGATCTTTTGTACCCACACATTAATCAGAAAAGAGAATTTATACTAAAATTGATATTGTCATTATACAAATAAATAATAATTTTATAACATGAGTCAATAAGCAGATTATGAACAGTGTTACATTAGTAGGCTACAAAAACTACAAGAAAAATCTGAAGAATGTTTTGTTAATCACTTGAGCCTCTCTAATCCAAAATCCAAAATGCTCCAAATCCAAGACCTTTTGAGCACTGATGCTATGCCACATCTGAGCTCATGTCGTGGATCACACTCAAGATGCAGTTAAACTTTGTTTCATGCACAAAATTATTCAAGTATTGTATAAAAATACCTTGAGATTATGTGTACAAGGTGTATCTGAAACACAAATGAATTTTGTGTTTAGACTTGTGTCCCATCCCCACGATATCACATTATGAAATATAAATATTCCAAAGTCAAAGAAAATCTAAATTCCAAAACACTTGTGGTCCCAAGCATTTTTGGATAAGGTATAATCAAAATTTGTACTGATAAATCTACAGTCGCCTTTTAATTTGTATAATATTTCTTTGCATTAATTTGGTATTTATGCTCTGAGCTGGCATAAGAATTTGACATTTATAACACTGAGCTGGCATAAGAATTAATAAACTTACTGAAATCAGACAGATGTAGCTTTAAAACTAATATGCTTTTTTTCAATGTGTCAAAGTCAAAATCAATTTTTCTAAAAAATATGAATCAGCTTGGTAAAGGTGGATACAACCATCAAAAATGCTTTCTCAAAATTGGTTCAGTACATTTGAAACAAAATGAATAGCATATATGGAAATTTACTTTTTCAATTGCAAATTTTATGAAATATTAATACAGATCAAGTATTTCTGATGAAACTTCAGTGACTTATTTGAGAATGCAATAAGTATGAAGTGTGCCACAGATTCTAAAATTAGGTAAAAAAAAGAAAATAAAATATCTCAAGTCGAAATGATAAAATTTGGGATATATTTAATATTAATATATTATTAAAGTTAGTCTCTGTTAGATTATATACATGGCTCTCATTTCTAATGCAGCATGTGTTTTTAGAAAATTGAACAAATTACATTATAAAATATATATTTTTCTGAGAAACATGTTTTCTATTTGTCCTATCTTTAGATTCTGGAAGAGAAGTTGGAAAGTCCTTTTTTATTAGCCCCATCTATGGTATAAAGAAAAATTGGAATTACCACTTTAAAGAGTCATAGTTTTTTGCTCTAAATTGAATTTAATTCAAAATATAAAAGCTGTTGTAATTTCTGTGTCAGTCATCTATTGATTTTAGTGGTGGTATGATCAACAAAAGCATAATCCAGTACTTTAGATTTAAAATATGTGTAGTGTTTATTCAAATATAAAAATACATTCCTATAATATGCAAAAGGCCAACAAATGTTAAAGATTGAAGAAGGTGGAACTTGGGTCTATTCATTAGCGGTATTTGATTAGGTTATCCTTGAAAATAAATTTTTTTAACTAGCTTCAAATGTCAAGAGGGTCTCCCATTGTTCCAGTCATTTTAAAAGTGAATGTAAACACTTTTAACCATGCAAAAAGATTTGTTGAATAAATAAACCATGTATTAAAAAATAAATAAACTTAAATGATACTTACGAAATGCATCTACCTTGTCAGGAAATAATAAACAAACTTCTTCTATGAAATTAGTTGTGGAGTTGAATTTTTGTTTGCTTGATCTTACAATATTCAAACTCATAGCTTTACACATGACCAAGTATGAGAAGATAAATAAGTTTCGATATATAATTGTGAGTAGTAATGTTTAGATTTACAGATCATGGGCAGCACCTGTGGCTCAGTGGGTAAGGTGCCGGCCCCTTATACCGAGGGTGGCGAGTTCGAACCCAGCCCTGGCCAAACTGCAACAGAAAAAGTAGCAGGGTATTATAGCAGGTGCCTGTAGTCCAAGCTACTCAGGAGGGTGAGGCAAGAGAATGGTCTAAGCCCAAGGAGTTGGAGGTTGCTGTGAGCTGTGATGCCACGGCACTTTACCGAGGGTTAATAAGTAAAATTCTGTCTCATTTCTTATTAAAAAAAAATAATAAAAATAGATTTAGAGATCACTTTGTTTGATGCTATTTCCACTATTTCTGATTTGGGGGCTTTATTTCTATAGCCATTCATTTTGAAAATTCATAGATATTTAGAGTTGAAATTATTAAACATTACTTTGTCCAACCTACTTATTTTAATGTTAAGGAATTAGAAGCACATAGTTGATAGTAATACTTCATTAGTCAATTTAAGGGGGGAAACCAAACACAAGACCTCTTTTCCAGAGGCCAGTATTTTTCCCAATAATCATACTACTCTTCAGGCAGCATCTGTGGCTCAAATGAGTAGGGTGTTGGCCCCATATGCTGGAGGTGGCAGGTTCAAACCCAGCCCCGGCCAAAAACAGCAAAAAAATACTACTCTCTTCCTTGACACTCTTCTCTTTATTTTTCTTCTTCTTTTAAGACGGACTGAATTTTTTCATCCAGAGTAAGAAGTAATTATTGTTAAGTCTGGTAACTTAGGGATGGTGGACTAAGTAAATGAGTCTCTAACACCCATATTCTTGAACAACAGAACATGCTACCACTGGAGAGAGATTTCTCCATAAGCCCAAAGCCACCTTCTCTGTAAAGCCTGCAAAATCAGAGGACCTTCTATCACCTTGATACATGTAGTATGTCTAGTCAGGTTTTCCTTGTGTTTGCTGCTATTCATTTATTTAATGTTTCCATGGCAGTGTTGCACTTCTAAAGCTTTGAGAAAAGAATGTCCACAACATATGAATAGGAAGGAAAGGTTCTATCTAGTCCTTTGCTTAAAATTTCCAAATCTGCTTTTCCTAAATCTGTAGACCATCTTCAGAGTGCTCACAGATATACGGTAAGACATTTGCTATTCATTCAAACAAAATTCTTCATTTGATGTTTTGTACTTTATTCAAAATACCATAACAAACTCTTTCTTGATTCTCGTAAATTAAAAGCAAAATTTCACAATTGTTCTCAAAACCCATAGGACACTTTTCTCCTTTTGGCTATTTGAAGATATCACTCTTTGCTTCCCAAAGAAATCGAATAATTCTTCAAATTCTAAGTTGGGTATCTTGAAGAAAAGTGATACTATCTTGAAACATATTGTGGGACTTGACAAAGTTTTAAGAATAGAATTTATATTTTACTTTCATTTAAAACAGCAAAAGTGAAAAGCTATTCATAGGCATCTACCAATTTACAGGAACTAAGAGACAGACTTGTTAAACAATCAGTAATCAAATCAATATACCACAGAGATTACCCTGCAGATCAGGAAAGCTAAAATTTTACTCTTATCAGTGTAAAAATCTTAAGAATTTCTGAACAAAATCATCCATGTTTCACTTAAGACTATTTAGATATTATTGAAAACATATATAAATGCAAAAATATATATGTGTTATACATATATGATGACATAGACTAATGTGACCAAGCCTATCATCAAGTCTACTTTTTAGACCAAAATGTTTCAAAAAAGGCACACAGATGCTTTGAAATTTGCTATGCTGGCTTGGCGCCTGTGGCTCAATCGGCTAAGGCGCCAGCCACATACACCTAGGTAGTGGGTTCGAATCCCCAGCCCAGGCCCGCCAAACAACAATGATGGCTGCAACCAAAAAATGGCCAGGCATTGTGGAGGGCACCTGTGGTCCCAGCTTCTTGGGAGGCGGAGGCAGGAGACTCGCTGGAGCCCAGAAGTTGGAGGTTGCTATGAGCTGTGATGCCATGGCACTCTACCCAGGGGGATAGCTTGAGGCTCCGTCTCAAAAAAAAGAAATTTGCTATGCTTGCAAGAAAATTCTCAGCATGGATTGAGCATTGGCATAAACTTAGCTGGTTGGCATCAGAGCCGGTAACAGGTGGCATAGTAAGCACTAAGATTGCGAAGGCAGAACTGTGTATATTTCCTGCACTGTCATCTTAATCTTATTTTAGTAAGGATAATTCTAGTAATTAGGAGTGCTTTTTGTTTTTGTTGTTCTTTTTCTAATGGAAGCCCAAAAGCACAAGAATATTTCTTATTATTAATAATTTAGTTCATAAGGAAGCTTTTGATGCTATCATCTCAAAAATAAATAATAGTGACATTTGTGTAGCCTATGGTAGCACCCACCTCCCTTTATATGTATCATTTTATTTTTTCCCATGATTCCTCAAGAATCTGCCACCTCCAAAGAATAAAACACCAGATTATATTAGCAACTTCTATCATCACCTGACTTCCTAATTGTTGTGCATTCGTTTTTTTTTTAAATGTTGCACCCTGTTTTCAATGTTCCCTCTACTGAAATCTTAATTAGTCCAAATGGTTCCTGTTATAAGCACACAGAATATATATTTTTACTTACATAATGTTACCTTTTGAAATTTTTTCTTTGCCACATATATTTATGCGTGGATTATGACTTACAGTGTGTTTTGCAATTGTTCAAAATTTACATTCAAATTAGAAGCACAGTAAAAACATTTTTGGTAACATGATTAAAATTAACGTTAATTATTAATAAAAAGGTAGATCTTCATTTTATTTTTAAGAATAATAGTTAAGAAAAAGAGTTACAATAGTTATGAATTATGGCTATGAAAAGATTCTGGGTTTGGGATTTAGAGAAAAGTCTCCTTTTCTAATGCAATTTTCCCTAAACTATACGTTAATAAGGGGAAAATAATGTCTACTGAAGAAGGTTGTGACAAAAATTAAATCATTCCTTTTAAAGCCTTTCTCACCAGGGGTGGGCCACCCCCTCTCTAAATGGTTCTTTTTGAAAAAAAGAGTCCATTCCGGCCCATCTCACTGGTTTGCTTATAGATGGCCATCTTCTCCTGAAGTCTCTGTACATTATCTCTCCTCCATGCATATCTCTGTGTCTACATTTCCCTCTTTATAAAATAGGTCATGTTGGATTAGAGTCCATAGTAATCACCTCATTTGAGCTTGATTATCTCTGTAATGTCTCCAATTAGCACCATATTCTGACCTTGACATATAAATTCAACCCATCACAGACACCAACAGAAAATAACCCTGTTTAAAAAACAAAAAAAAGAAGGAAGGAAGGGAGGTAGGATTTATAATATAAGGCATGCTTTAATAACCAAGGCAAATTAGATGTCAATTAAAACTTTATTTTTATCAGTCAAGAAAAACGGGTGCTTGCTGAAGCTAAATCTATTTCTGGGAGGAGTCCTGTTGATATTTGTGATATTTAAAAGACTCACATCTTTCTTTTCCTTCACTATTTAATTTTTTACTTGTACAATGTTTCTACATTCCTATCTCTGTCTTTTTGTTAGCTAGCTATAGCTTGTAAGATTTTGAATTTTTCATTTTAGAGAATAAGGTAAATTTAAAATGGAAAGAAGTAGTAGTATTTAAGCTTTCAGGAACATTCTGACTCATATCCATATTATTGGTCTTAGTGACATCCAGTGGCCATGACAGGTCAGTGGCAGGATTTCAGATCTTTCTAGAAGTGTCTTTACTATGGATACCTTTTCTAGAACATAAGAAATGGAAAATATTCTTAAGCCACTGGTCATTTTAACATAACTGTAAGAAAATATGCCCTGGCTTTGGATAATTCATAAACTGAGCTACCTTTTATGTCCAAAAATAATGATTGTTACATTTAGTTTTATTTTATTTCACCATGTGAATGATTTAATGTCTCCTATTGCTTAAAAATATTTACCTTGTACCAGCTATTTAAGGAGACATTCTAAACAGACATAGCCTATGCCATTGAATAGTATTTGGTTGTCACACAGCTTTAAACTAAAGTATTTCATTAAATTAGAATTATCAAATATACTGTTAAAGGTATGTGTTTTTCTAAGCAATCAATATTGTTCTAAGTTCCTTTGAGGTAAACATTTTAATTATTACCCATTTCATTAGAATGGAGTGGGAAACATTTGTGCTGAGACACGACTATGAAGGTCTGACTGAGCTCCAGGGGCTACCTTCAGAGTCCAAAGAATCAGACTGCTGCTCAGTAGGTAAAAAAAGAAGTCCACACAAAGTAAGCTGCAAATTTTCATGCCTCGAGGCAAGTTATTTAGTTCTTCAGGCCAAGTTTCTGATAATAACAATGCTGATCTATATTATGGTATTAAGCTAAGAACTAACTACAAATAATGATTACCTTGTACTTTGTAGTTTAAAAAGTCAATCATGCAAATTTGCACATGCATAAAACCTACAGGGAGTTGGGAAGAAAACCTTTCTCTCTTTCTAAATAAAAAGGAGAGAACTCACGTTGGGCCCTTATGTTACACAGCACCACGCTAAGAGCCCAGCATCACAGAACAGTTGATGGAGCCCTGGCTCAGCCAAACTTACCATGAACAGAATTGAGGAATATGACGCTTGTGATTTCATTGAGAAATTGACATGGATATGTGAAATCTCTTTAAAATAAGAATCCTCTGTACTCAGTTCTAATGCGAGGACAATTAAGGTCCTAGTACACGTTGGGGGGTGGGGGACGGTGAAAGCCGAGAAAGGGAAGGAGGGAGGTGGTGGGGGGACAAGGGGTGTGGTTCACCTTTGGGGGCAGGACACAATTATAACAGGGTCTTTATCTAACAAAAGCAATCAGTGTGACCTGATTCTGTGTATCCTTGATGAATCCCCAACAATTAAAAAAAAGAAAAATAAATAAAATAAAAAGGGGTTTAGTGTGGTATTTAATTAAACAGGAGGCTCTAAGAGCAGAGAATGTGAATAAAACCTGGAATTAGGACACAGCATGTGGAAACAGCCAGGGAAAAAATCTGACCGCAATTCAGTTTGGAGCTGAGCAGGACCCTGGGCAAAGAAGTCCAGCCACCAGTTGATTTGTGCCTTGACCAAAGTCTGATGGACCAAACCCCCAAGAGGAATGAGGAGTCCTTATTCATTTTTAGGGTTCAATGATATGGTACAAACAGCATGAAAAATTGTTGAAACAAAGATGCACTGTGTTCCTCGCCAGGTGATCATTCGAAAGAACAGGGCAGAAGCTCACGAAAGCTTAGATGGGGCTGTTGCTGAGGAAGGAAGGTTTAGTGTCTCCAAAGCTCTAAGTGAATCTGGTGATTGGCAGCCTGTCAACCAAGATTCAAAAGTCATCAAGATATTGGGTCTGTGAGTTGTGCTGCTTATGAAAGAAAAGGGGAGAAGAGCAGGGAAGGGAAACTTCCTTTGTAGAAAGAAACAAAACCCGGCATATTCACAGGACAAGTCCCACAGGGAACTGGAAGGACCAGGAACTGGGACCCAAAGTGAGAATTACACTCCAAAGCCCACAGAAGACAGTTATGACCTCACAAAAATAATGGAAGGTGGAAACCAAAGATTAAGTTTGAGCCAGGAATGATCTGGGGATAAGAGGAGGAATGGCTAGAGATAGGGAAAGAACAGTGAAACATAAAAAGGCACGGGACACGCGAAAAGGGAAGATACAGTGTCTCAAGTGTCAAGATAATCAAATTTTTATTAATGGAAAAGTACATAGATACAACTGCGGCAGAGAAGTAAAGGAGCATTAACACTGAAAACAGGCATTCAGCTCAGTAAGGGCAGGAAGAGAGGAGAGAGATGGGGGCGGCCAGTACTAACTTCAGAGAAGATGTTTTCATGAAGTGACTGGGTCCCCATCCAATTTTTCAAAAGCTGAGGGAGGAGGGCGGTGCCTGTGGCTCAAAAGGGTAGGGCACCAGTCCCACATGCCAGAGGTGCTGGGTTCAAACCCAGCCCTGGCCAAAAAAAATTGCAAAAAAAAAAAGAAAAAAATTGAGGAAGGAAAGGTAATAGTGAAGAAATATAGAAATTGAGTTAAATACAAAGACACTGATTTTAACAGAAATGGAATAATATTAGGAAAGGGAAGGGAGAAGAAATAAAAATTTCAATTTAATAGGGAACATTGAGTCATCATTCAAAGCAGAAAGAACAACATCCCAACTGCAGAAAGGGGAAGATTAAGATAGAACAGGAAAAGTTCAAAGGGAAGGTAGAGAAGAGAGGCACCTGTGAAGTTCCCTCATAAGGGTGAAGAGATAAAATAAAATAAATCAGCCAACTATTTGTAACACCAGACATTTACTTTTGAAAAAAGGGCATATCTTGCTCTGAGATCCAAGGGAAGAATGGATATAGATACACAAACAGATAGATTGAATTAAAGGTGAGAAAACTAATGGGAGGGAGGGCTGAGAGAAAAAAAATGAAGCTGGACAAGTTTCCATGGCAAACAATCCAGGGAGTCGGAGGTGGATAAGTGGAAGGAGCGTTGAGCAGGAGAGCTGGCCAAGCTGAGGTTGACCAGCAGACCCCACCGGGGAGCCAGCTGCACTGCGCTGCTCTGAGCTGCACAGCTTTCTCCAGCACCACTCCGCAGTCTGGGAGCAGACGGCTCACCATGGAGCAGTCCAAGGCCAGAGTTGGAGAGGTCCCTCCAGGGAGTTCAAAATACTGGCAGAAGGAGCACCGAGGCAGCTGACCACTTAACTAAGGTGGAAGGGAGTCAAGTTCAGCCCGAGGATGCAAAAGAGGGCTGGGATGAATAATGTGTTTCCTAGTCAGAACAGAAAGCCAGTTTTCAGAGTTATGGAGGAGGAAGAGATAAGAAGATGTGCAGAAGGGCTGAATCTGGCCCTCGGGAGTGACTGGGAGCAGTGTTTTATGATAGGGAGTTAGGTCTGCATGTGGCTGAGGTGGCTATGCGATGTGAACCACGAGGTCAAGAGCACTGATACGTTGAGAACTGGGATGTTTTAAAAACTGTCATTTTGGATGAAAGGATGAAATAGTGAAGAGAAAGGCTGAGAGCTGGAGTCTAGCAGTTTTGATAAATAGAAACATTTTTCTCAGGGCAGTGGTTCTCAAAGCATGGGCTTCAAACCAGCAGCAGCACCCGTAAACCTGGTACAGAGGTAATTGTAGGGGCCACGCTCCGAATCAGAAACTCCAAGGAACATCTACCTTATCAATCCATGTTTTTTTATTAATTAATTTATTTACATCAATAAACTTTTAAATTCCCATTGCATCCTCCGGCATCATGGTTGTCAAGCACTTCACTTCAACTTGCCTTAGAAATACCACATTCACTGTTATGAAGTTTACTTTAAACAGCAAATTTCCTTATAAATGAATTTGAGATGAGGAAAAGTATTTTATAAATATTCACAGGTTTGCCACATTCAGCATTTGTTATTTCTTTGTATAGATCCAAATTTCATCCGGTATTTTCTATCAGCCTGCAGAACTTTATCCTTTTAATTTCAAATTAAAATGAGGGTACACATTTTTAGGTTACATTGATTTCAATTCTAAGGTAAAGTTCATGATTAATTTATTTTTGTTGTGTAAATTTAAGGCCTACAGCATGACACTTTGATATACATATTGAAATGATTACTATAGGCAAACAAATTAACTCATGAGTCACCTTCACATGTTTTAACAACTTCTTCAAATGATTTGATGTACACTTAAGTTTGAGAGCAACTATCTTAGAACACAGAGCAAGGAGGGTAAGGGCAGATGTAGGGGCTGACATCTGTAATCCCAGTCAGGAGGCCAAGGCAGGAGGATCCACTGAGGTCAAAAGTTTGTGATCAGACTGAGCAACACAGAAAGACCCCAACTTCACTAAAACAAAATAGAAAAGTAGCCAGGTGTGATGGCATGTTCCTCTAGTTCTAGCTACTCAGGAGGCCAAGACAGGAGTATGACCTGAGCCCAGGAATTTTAAGTACAGTGAGCTATGATGATGCCACTGTCCTCATATCCAGGTAATACAACAAGACCCTGTTCCCACCACCCCCCAAAAAACGAAAGGAAGGAAGGAAGGGAGGGAGGAGTGAGGTTTGATCAATGCTCTGAATATTTTGACATGATCAGCACAAATAATAATAATAACCAAGCAATAAATATGTATTTAATCATTTTATGTTCTTTTAAATATAGTCTATTTTTAAATGAAAGCTTTGTGGATGTATTTCTGCATGCATGTCATACATAAATAAAACATGTAACTATTACCTACTCACACAAAAATTCTAACTCAGAATCTCTGAATAACGGCAGCATACTTGGCTTTTGTCTTTTTTAATTTAAGGCAGATAGTGACTGTTTCATGGGCTTAGGAATATAGGAAAAGATGAAACTCTCAGAGTGGAGAATTATCTGGAAACAAGTCCAAGGAGAGCAATATTTCAGAATGACATAATGAAAAGAAGTACAATCATTTTAAAGCAAAGGGGAGTTCTACCTAAATTTAAATGCTCTTCCACAGGGCACAAATATACAAAGGTCAGCAAGAGAAAAACCTTAAGGAAAGTAAATGTTACTGAATGAACTTCTACAAATGAAGAGAGGGTTTCAGAAGCAATGAGTTGTGGAGTATTTGGCTGAGGAGAACAATGGATTGGGATGATGAAGTGGACCCACTTTGGGTGACCAAAGAGAAAAAGTTCTGAATAGTATGGGCTATCCTTCATGGCTTTGGAGTTAAAATAAGGTTTGAAATCTAGGACCAACATATACCAACACATAGCCATTTGACTTTGAGGAAGTCACTTCCCTGGCACTTAGATTCTTTCTTGATAAAATAAATATTTGAACTCTTGCTTTATTGAACTGATTGGAGAATGAAAAGACATGCTCCATATACCATCAGTACCCGAAGCTTCATAAATGTAAATAATTCATGTACTTCCCTATCCCTCCCCTCTTTCTCCTACAGCTGCAAGTCCTTACTGATATGAGGAATGCAGAGATGTGTTCAGTATATTTTGAAGGGACATTAGGACACGTGGGTTTAAAAATTAAATATTACAGTGACAACCTATGTGGACTGAAACTAATTTTGGTTACATAAAATAATAACAAGAAAATGTTTTGAGGTTTCCAAAACTAACAGAAGTGACCTAGTGCAACAGATGTAAGGGAATGTCCTCTTTGTGTTGGAAGTCATACTTAGGCACGTATTTACTGCTTGTATGATGAAAGTGTGTCTAACAGGGCCCAGAATGTCCTCTATATTGAAGAGATGGTGGTAAACAGGCAGGATACAGCTACACCCTCATGGAGCTCAAATTCAAATGCAGAAAACTGATAGCAGTTTTTAAAAAATTAAAAATAGGTTCGGCGCCTGTGGCTCAATCAGCTAAGGTGCCAGCCACGTACACCTAAGGTGGCGGGTTCGAATCCCCAGCCCAGGCCCACCAAACAACAATGATGGCTGCAACCAAAAAATGGCTGGGCGTTGTGGCAGGCGCCTGTGGTCCCAGCTACTTGGGAGGCTGAGGCAGGAGACTCACTTGAGCCCAGGAGCTGGAGGTTGCTGTGAGCTGTGATGCCATGGCACTCTACTCAGGGGGATAGCTTGAGGCTCTGTCTCAAAAAAAATAAAATAAAATAAAAATAAATATGATAATTATATTTTTATATAAATTTCATGAAGAGCAGAGAATGGGATATCTAAAGAACACTTGAGAAGGTGGTGATGGCTGATGGAGCAGAAAAATATACGACAGGTGATGAATTAGATAATAAAACAATTCATTTATATCTTATAAATTTGTGTTATTTATACATAGCCTTAAAGGACTCTTAAATCCTTTCATCATTTTTTACTTTTTTATTTTAATAGGTTTGGGGGGGTACAGGTTGAATTCTCTTACATGTCTATATTGCACAGTGGTGTAACCTGGCCTTTGGAGTACCATCACCTGAATACCGTGCATGGTACTCTATGGGTAACTTTGCCTCCCTCAACCCTTCTCACCCTCCCTTCTTTTGAGGCTTCAGTTTCATTGACACCACTCTGTGTGCCCTACATTAGCTCCCACTTATAGGTGACAACATGCAGCAGTTAATTTTCTCTTCCAGGGTTACTTCATTTAGGATAGTGACCTCCAGTTCTATCCACATTGCTGCAAAAGAAATTATTTCATTCTTTCCTCTCCCTGAGTAGGACTCCTGGACATAAAGACACACCATATTCTCTTCATCCACTCCTCAGGTGATGGGCCCTTAGGCTAATTTCATACTTTTGCAATTGTCAATAGTTCTGCAATAAACATACGTGTGTGGTGTGTTTTTGATGCAATGCTTTCTTTTTCTCTAGGTAGATACCAAGTAATGGGATTGGGAGATCAAATGATAGGTCCCCTTTTGATGATCTTCAAAGAGATCATACGAGTTTACATTCCCATCAATACTGTGTAAGTGTTCCCCTTTCATGGCGTCCTTGCTAACATCTGTTGTTTCTCAACTTTTTAATAATGGCCATTCTAATGGTGGTAAGATGGTACCTCACTGGGGTTTTCATCTCCACCAAATCCTATTCTTATTTTAGGTATGTTAACTCCCATTTCAGTTCCTTTATTTGAAAAATGATTGTGTGAAGTAGATTAATTCTTAAGTCTCTGACAGCTCAAAAGTCATACATTCCATTATTCTGTTATTTTCATGTAACATTTCAGACCAATAAGCTAAGCCATGTGGTTACTTAGTAAAAATAATCATTGCAGACATATAACTTCTCAAATGACCAGCAAATAAAAAGTTCTTCAGATTATATGATGACTATTCTCAAATCAGCTTGAGCATAAGTTTAACACAGTATTTAAATATTATTAAGTAATTAATTCTGCATTTATTTATGGCCCTTCATGAATTTGACCGATAGATTTATCCTGCTATAGAGAAGCCTTCCCCAATAGTATCCCATACTGAAACTCTAACTGTACCTGCTCTTCATTGAAAATTTTATGACAAATTAATAACAGTGTTTACTAATTGTTTATAGAAAAGAATTCAAAGGGCAAGAAATGCTTGCAAAGTTTAGGGATGCTACATTTTAATAATACAGAAAATAGTTTGAAAAATAAATTATAAGTACAATCCATGACATTATAAATATGAGGTTTCTTTGTGATTTTCTAAAAACAAAATTTTAGCAAAAATGCGTTGAAGAATGATGACATGTTAGACATGTTATAATTTCCCGGTAATCGCTTTAAGAAAAAAATACCATCCATTATTAGAAAATTTACATAAAAACAATTTACAGTGTCATTTGATTTTATTTAATTATTTAAATACCAGGCTAAATATATTCTCTAGAGAAATCTTTGTAAAATTGTAATTTCATTAGTGTTTGAAAACAATGATGCTTATTACTTTCTCTGCTGTACTCAAAACTGAACTCCTTAATGATTCTCTGTGACTGCCAAGAAGGAATCTGGTGATAACTGACCATAACTGTGAAACTCGACATCAATGTGCATTCCCTTAGCACCAAGGAAACACATAGAAGGCCTCACATTCACCCAATCCTGTGTATGTGTTTAAACGATTCTCAATCTATGGAATATAAACACATTGCCAATAGAGTCCATTAGCACACTATTAAAATAATGTTGACCTCAAAAATATTTCAAAATGTGCTTAATTACAAAGGCAACATCCTTTTACTTTTATTTCAATACACTCTATGTGCAGAG
>CAUYQV010148411.1:0-21926 GCA_963574575.1 Galagoides demidoff | reverse complement strand
CTCAATAATCAGTTCTCAACAATTATTATTAAAGTTTAACATTATAAAATTAGCAAAAATAATATAAAACTCATATCCCGGTGAAATAGCCACATGGCAGCTGAAAACCATAAATTCCCTTCCTGTTCTCCCGTGTTCCCCAGCTTGTCCTGCATTATTTCCGAAAATCAGGACTTTTTAAAAATGCGCCAGACGCGGGACAAATTGTTAAAAATAGGGACTGTCCTGCCAAAAGCAGGACGTCTGGTCACCTTACTCTAGAGAGGGGGAGGGGCTACTTGTTTGTTCCAGACAGTTTGGCTCCTGAGCTAATTGTCCTTGCCTAGAAGCAAGGGAGGGAGCCAGTCTCCTTCTGATACCAGTTCATCTGGGCGACCTTGCCCTGGAGGGGAGTAGGGAGTTTAGCTGTATATTCCCTTCCCATTGTCCCGCCCTTCCCTAGCTTGTCCTACATTCCTTTTTTTTTTTTTTGAGACGGAGCCTCAAGCTATCCCCCTGGGTAGAGTGCCATGGCATCAGAGCTCATAGCAACCTCCGACTCCTGGGCTCAAGCGAGTCTCCTGCCTCCGCCTCCCAAGTAGCTGGGACCACAGGCGCCCGCCACAACGCCCGGCCATTTTTTTTTGGTTGCAGCCATCATTGTTTGTTTGGTGGGCCCGGGCTGGGGATTCGAACCCTCCACCTTAGGTGTACGTGGCTGGCGCCTTAGCCAATTGAGCCACAGGCGCCAAGCCGCTTGTCCTACATTCTTTCTAAAAATTGAGACTTTAAAAACGCCCTGGGACGAGGGACAAATTGTTAAATATCAGGACTGTCCCACCAAAAGCAGGACATCTGGTCACCTTAGTATACATACCCCTTTGCTGTTCTTAAAGATAGTGCTACCCTGGAGTAATTACTCCAGTCTGCCACTTTACTATACCATACTATCCATATACACTCAGGTATATATGGATTAAGGGTGGGAAGGTATGGAGAGAGAGGGGAAAAGCAGCAGACAGAGACTGAGAATGAATTGTCCAAACTGTATGATAGTAAATGAGTTTGTCAAAGTTATGAGGAGTACAATTGCCTAATACCCACCCTAAGGCAAGTAGATAGGATTTTAAAGAGAATCACTTGTGAAAGCTTAAGGTGTCTGCCAAGGAAATAGCAGCTATTTGAGCAGGATTAAAGAGGTGGAAAAAAATGTCAAGAGGTAGAGATAGACACCGATTTTACCAAGATTTCATAGGTCAAGGATGTGTTGGTTTTCTGTGGGTCCAGTAGGCACCATTAAAAGTAGTTGGTTTTCATCTTTCTTGCCAGTGTTGTAAAAGCAAAAGTCAAATTGAAATAGACTATGGAAGTACGGTATTCCAATGGAAGCTGAAGAAGTTTGGAAAAGATGAGAATTGGAGTGGACCTCCCATTTCAACTTGTCTGTACAACTGAGGAAATCAACCACCCCCCAAGCTCCCCCTTCCTCCTCATATATGCACCTTAATAGAGTTAGCATTGGGAAGGTTCCTCCACCAGAGGTAGTACCAGAGAAACAGCAATAGCCAAAACCAAAAAACTCTACACTAAATGTATTAAATAAGCAAGAATTGCCTACAACACAACCCTTCTTTGGTCATTAGAAGACAGTGCTAGACAAGAGACACATGTCCCTTTCTAGTAGTGCTCCCTACCTCTCAACTCATACCTCTTCTTATTCTTAGAGGGATACCAGTCAGATCGGATTAGGGCCCACCCTAAAGGTCTCATTTTAACTTACTTAATCACCTTTAAAACCCCTGTCTCCAAATAGTCACATTGTTAGGTATTGGGGGTTAGGCTTCAATATACAAATTTTGGGGAAATACAATTCAGTCCCTAACACCAGGCAGTGTGGGGGAAGAAAAAAACCATTTTAAATAGCAAGAAGCCTGAGAGAAGTCTGAGGATATTTATCATAAACATATAAGATGGTCCTGAAAGGTTAAGTGCAGGATGAGGAGTGTACTGGCAGGCCTAAGTACCAAGGGCTGGAGTTTGCAGAGTTGGAGCAGCCTTTCCAAAAAGAGCAGGGGGCTCTGAGTAAGATGAGGCTTTGGTGCAGATCCATGATGTACAGCGCCACTAGAGGCTCAGCTAGAAAACAGGGAGGGCTACATGCACAGCCCTACAGTGTAGAGTGTGTGTGTGGGGGGGTGCTTCTTCAAGGTAATCACAAATAGAATCTTGTTTCAATAATCAATTAAGAGACCAGTGTGTTCAAGCAAATTCCATATAGTTGTGAAAGATAAAAAAATTTGTAGGAGGTAAACAGGTATAAGATTATAAAAAGTAAAATTGATTTAAATTTTAAATGCAGAGAGAGGGAAAAGATCAGACTGTTCTCTACTGACCAGCAGCTGCAGTTGTCCCAGGGTGGCACAATGCCATAGATAGCTGGAGTAGAGCTGTTCCATGGGAGGTTACAGAAAGGCCCTGAGCAACTAGACTTTCTTAGTTACCTGTGCATAATGCCATAATTAAACGTCAGATCCTATTTTAATGCCTAACCATTATTTAAATAAAAGTAGTTAGTGTATCAGGGCTTAGCTGCATTTGCAAACTGGGCTGCTTCAACTATTTTTACCTTCCTCAATCCTTCTCTACACATCATATTAGTTTAATGATACCTATACCATTAGAAAATATTTATGGATCTTTCAAAAAGTACTTCTCAGCTGGTTGAACTTCAGCTATGGCACGCCACAGTATAAATACGCTCCACTTGAAGTGAGCTGTCTCATAAAGGCAGCTATTTTTTTACTCCATATTTTTAAAGAAACTCTTTAAAGGTTTATTAAGACTTATATAGATTGAAACACAGCAGAAATACTGTCAGATATAAAAAGGCACAGCTGCTTTTCCTTTTTAAAAAATAACTTTCCATGAGAGTCATCTACAGTTATTGAAATTTTTTTAACTTTTTTTGAGACAGAGTCTTATTCTGTCACCATGGGTAGACAGCAGTGGCATCACAGCTTACAACAACCTCAAACTCCTGGGCTCAAGAAATCCTCCTGCCTCAGCCTCCCAAGTAGCTGGGACTACAGGTGCTTGCCACCACGCCTGGCTAGTTTTTTCTATCTTTAAGAGAGATGGGTCTCACTCTTGCTCAGGCTGGTCTGGAACTCCTGAGCTCAAGCAATCCACCCATCTCGGCCTCCCAGAGTGCTAGGATTAGAGGTGTGAGTCACTGTGCTAGACAGACCTAGTTATTGAAATTTTGATGGTGTCTATTACGCCACTCATCCAGGACATATCTGTTGGATCTTCCATTACTTGGACAAAACGCTACCATTTAGTTTAATCTTTTACAGTAAGTTCCTTTACATTACCTTCCTCCTGCTTTGTCCCCACCTTTCCCTCCTCACTGTGTAGACTCCATGATCTGCAAGCAAAGACGAGGGAACTGGACTAACAGGATAATGCATTAACATTTGAGGAGATGGGAGTTAAAACATAACAGATGTTCCTGTACATATTAAAAATTACTTGGATTTCCTGAAAAAGCTATGCCAAAGGACTTCTAAACCATTTCTTAGTATTTTAGAGGGTATAATATCCCTTCACAGTAAACATTCCCTTAGGTAAGAGTGGCTCACTTGGAGCAGTTAAGTCTCTACCACTAAAAGAATACTCCTGAAAACTGAGTAGAGTCTGGCAGGGTTTGGGCAAATTGTGCCTCATTTAGCCAAGGTCTCCAACTACTTCATTACAATCAAATGAAAGGATTTAAAAACAACCCTAAAACACAGGACTCAATACACTCAAGAATACATTCAACGCCACCCAATAATTTATTTGGAATCAGAATTAAAACAATACTTGAGAGCTGTAAAATGTTATGTCTGTTCTGAAACTTCTGATTAGTTGTACAACTAATCCATGGAAAACTGCCAAATTAATTTAACTTTATTTCTTCAGGACTGGGGTTTCTCGATGGCTTCAAATTTGGGATCTAAGAGGAGGAAAATAAAAGGTTCACACTCAGCCATACTGCAGTAAATACATTATCTAGAATGCTTCAAGATTTAACTCATGAACCTTCACAATATTTTTAGTGACTATCCACTATTTTTAAACATTTACACAGAAATATGCACTTACAACAATAGCTAAACGTTTATTCAATACTTCCTATACACCAGGCTATCTATTAATTGACCTTGTACATACAGAATGTCCATAAAGTTTATGTGCAATTTACAATTTCACATTATTTTAAATTGCACACGAACTTTATGGCCACCCTGTATTATGTCAATTAACTACAACTACTATACGAGTAAGATACACTATAATTCTTCTGAAATATCAGTTGAGGAAACAGGTTATCAGTTAATTAGCCAAGATTGTACAGCTAGTAAGTGACACTGTCAGGATTCAAGATCAGGCAGTTTCAATTCAGATGCTCACCATTTTTAATCTCAATGCTATGTAATCTCCTATACTAACAGTAATCATTTATCTGAGTAATCACTTATACATGCATCATGGTTCTAATAAATTCACATGGAATTGTCATTTAATCCTAAATAATCCAAGTAGGTATAAATATTCTACACTTAAATAATCCCGTAGAATGAATCTGGAACTAACAAGACTTACCTTCAAATTTGAAGGTAGGGAAAGTATTCATGTCTCCTTTACCAAACATTTGCTTAAGCTTAAAAAGCTCCCTGTCCAGGTCTTGCTGATACTCTGGGCCAGCATCAACAGGTCCTCCAGCTGCCCTGTGGTATAAATGAGCAAATAAAAACTTACGTCATGCACTAATTTACAAAAACAAATTACCTTTCACCATCAAGTTTCAAAAGACCTTTTTTTTTGCAATTTTTGGCCAGGGCTGGCATTGAACCCCCCATCTCCGGCATATGTGGCCGGCACCCTACTCTTTTGAACCACAGGCACAGCCCTCAATAGACCTTTTAAAGGTATTTTTGTAGGGGGAAAAAAACTTCAGAAAGATAACAAGTAATTCTACTTGAATTTCAGTTTAATTATTTTAATAGAATGAGATTTCAACATAAACAAGGTAACATCAAACAAATCTCTAACATTCTAGGTTTGTTAATGCTACGGATACTTATTAAAGGTGTAATGGTTACACCTATAATCTTGGTGTCAAAGACTGGTTCCATTTCAAAGTCAGTCCTAGCATTCAGCAACTGTGTAAACCACAGCAAGACACAAAGTACTTTAAATTTTAGTTTCCACATCTAAAAATGAAGATCCTACCAAATAAGAATGTTAAAGAGTACTGAAGAGCATGGTGACTGGCATACTGAGTGCTCAATACATATCTATTTATTAATACTGCCACTTGCTTTAAATCAGCAATCACTAAATGCCTTTTAAAAATCCTAGGAACTTTAAGTCTTCATAACAGGGAATATCAAAGAAATAATTTCCTACCTTCAGACACTGTGCAAGTTAAAAGAAAAAAATCACATGCTCACTAACATTTATTTTGTGATTTATATAATGAGCTTCAAAGACATGGTTTAACAAACAGCTATTCAAGTTGAGCAGAGATCATTTTCCTGAACTAATCAGGGAAGATTTCATTTTAAAAAGGCGGCATTTAAGATAAATCGGGCATCTGGAGCCACATTTTATTGGGTCTCTTTTATTGTGAGACCTTTTAAGACTAAACATATAAAGACCAAGCAGTCTAGATAGAAAAACCAGCAGAACCCAAATCATGAAAGGCCTAGAATGTTAAAGACTGGGGGTTTGTATTTTACTTGCCAAGCAATAAAAAAATGATAAAATTAGAGTTATACTTTGGGAACATAAATATAGTATCATGACCCAGCAGTGGGGCCATTTAGGTCTAATTAATTCTTTGAACAAACTACTCTGCTTTTGTCATAATTAGCTGCCTATCAATGGGCAATATTATAAAGTTTAAAAATGTGCAAGTGAAAATTCCTTCAAAGGTAATAATATTTTCACATAAAACCTATGATCAAAGTATGGAGTCTTATTTATGTTAAACAAGTTTTCCACAAAGATTACATAAACAGCTCCAACTTAAGAACTTGTCATTTCTTGTTAAAGACCCAGTTTTCTGTTAGATCAGCACGGTCTAATAGACCTTTTTGTGATATTAGAAATGCTCTATATCTGTGCTATCTAATATGGAGCCACTAGCCACATCTGGCTATTGAGCACTAGAAATAAAGTACTAAATTTTTACCTGTACTTACTTATAATTAATTCTAAATTGAATACTACATGGGGATAATGGCTACCAAAATGAACAGTGCAATTCTACATATAACTTTCAATCAGATGCTCTAATGGTTACTAATGGGCTAATGGGTGATGTTATCATATATTTAATATGATCTGTGAATATAAAACAGGCCAGAAACTAACCACGTCCTCAACTGAATGTAATTTTCAATGCTCATCTTGTTCATTAAGCTTCCTAGGCTCTCACTTGGTGACTGTGACAAAGTAGACACTTGGGAGATATTTATTTCATTTAGAAAATACTAGGCACACTAATTTATTGAATCATTTAATCTTTACAATATCCTATGAAATGGGTAAGTACTATTATGACCAGCCCCATTTTACATAAGGAGAAACTGTGGTACAGAGGTTAAATAACCTGCCCAAGGTCACAGAGCTATTACGTGACAGTACTAGACTCCAGCCCAGGGTCCATGCTTAGAATACCTCTCCCACTATCTGCACAAGTGAATAAATGACTCACAAAATATTCCTTAGACTCAATATACATCTAAGAAGTGAGTTCTTAATGAATATATTTTGAAGTATAAAATGCAAACAGCACCAAAACTAAGACACAACACCACTGTTGGATAGAGGATATTCACTCTTGCATATTTCCTGACTGAATAATGTGATTTTTGGCAAATTCTAATTTTCAGCATTGGATGTCTCACATATCAAAGTGGAGAAAAATCTATAGGGCTGTGACACTTTTGCAAAGCACACAGTCCCTTATTCTAATCCCTTCACTATCTCTCCTCTCTACTTTTGGTTACAGCACACTTTTTTGTTAGTTACCTCGTCTCCTGTTTTGACTGATTCCTCTTCTCTCATGACCAGCTCACTAAGACCAGTCCTCAGGGTCTTGACTGTCACTTTTATAGTCCCACGACTCTCAAGTTGAGGTTCTCACCAACTAATGCCTGGATTATTGCATTTTCCTAACACGTCTGTCTTTGTTCTCTTCTCATCTCAATCCTTCTAATAAACTGATTAAAATTACCTTTCTAATTCAGAATAAAATTGTTCCATCCCAACCATTCTGCTCAAAAACCTTCTATTTCTCACAAATGCTTATCGCATGTTATCTTAATAGCCCAGTTCACAAAGCTTTTCATAATCCTTCATTCTAACTCCATGCCATCCTGACTACTCACTGTACTCTTGATGTGTCCTATACTCCAGGAAAAAAGAATTGCTCAATCCCTCAAATAGTTCACACCATTCTTTCCTCCTGAAAGAGTTAGAATGCTTTGATAATATTCAATTATTTTTGTGATCTTAGGCTAATCAATGTCTAAGGGACTTATATTTTTCAAATATAGTTGCTAAGTTATTTCCAAGATCTTGAGTATTTCCGTGAATTGACTTAGTTTAAGTAAATGACATTACAGTAAGGATATATTTTTAATGGTGGTAGATATAATAGGATTCTCCCTTGGAAGCCTTATAAAAAAGACAAGAGTTTGGAACTTTCTGAAAATCAAGATCCTATCTTCTTTTTTGAGGGCACCCAATGAACCCCATGCCAGGGATCAGCTGAGTGAAGGTCTTACACTTTCAAACGCCAAGTGATCTTTTTATTACCATCTTTAAACTTACATACTTTGAATATTTGTATTTACACTTTGATTATCTATCCACTTACTGTCGCTTAGATCTGTATTCTCTAATCTTGTCCACGAAGAGTTTCTGTAAAGGATCAAGTTCCTTATTAAATGCCACTGCTGTAACACCAATGTTCCTCCGAAAATGGACTGAGACTGCTGATCGAAGGACAGAGGAGAACCTGAAGAGCCTCTGAAGGATCATGGTGAGTCTATGTTACTGAAAACGAGCATCAGAAATGTTGTTATGACATACTTATTATAAAATACCTCCAGAAATACGTGGTGGGAATCTCATTCTACTAATTGTTGTAGAATTAAATCATACCAGACCAGGTCAGTCTATACCAGACCACAGCTTCCTTCTCTGCTTCATTCCCCACTGCACATTTTTTGGTTCTAGAAGCAGTTAAGTACAACTCATGCCTGAGGTTCCACTACCATTAGGGCAGAAAGAAAGCACAAAAACTGGAATGCAGTTTTTCTTTTCTCATGAACTTACTCTTAAACTCTAAGAGGAAATAGTAGAGGTAGCCTGTTAGAATATTGCCTACCCTCAGGATGAAAAGAACACTGTCCCTCAAACTAATGTACCAGGTTTCTCTGACCCTGCAAAAGGCCAAAAGAGAGGGAGGGAGACTAGAGATAGTTACTTTAGCCAGGAAAGATAAAGAATTCCAGGTTATCTGCCTGTACTTCACAGGCCCACAGGGGAAGAAACTGTTCTGCCTGTTAACAATTGCAGGATTCTGTAACAACCAAATCAAAGCCCAAAAGAAGCAGCAAAGAAAAATACCAACCGGCCCAAGTAAGATAAGGCAGTGCAACCTTATCAGTGAGCTAGAATTTGTAAAGAAGATGAAAGTCTGAATTATAAAAATAAGGACTTAAAAGATTTCCAAGTCCTTAGACTTCCTAAAGTTCAAATACATTATTTTCTAAGAAATTTCAGGAGATGAATTAAAAGAGAGGACAATCCTTGTTGAGATTTGATTTAGTGATATAAAAGTCAAATGCAAATGATATTCCCAATTGTAACAGGAATTCTAGAAGAAAATTTCTCTTAAAGACGGAGTCTATAAACAAAGGATTGATCAAACCCTGTGTTAGAATGATGATAAAATTTCAAACCCTTCACAACTTTATAAAATTTCTGAATCTTTTAAGTGAAATCTTGGTATGTTAACATGCTTCCCATGCCCTCCCCCACAAATTACCTAATAATCATCATCATCACACTGACACCAGACTCCTATTGTTATAACAGTTAAAATTAGTGAATGATACAAATTTGTGTTACTAGTCTAAATACAGAAATTAGGAATAAGCATTTTAAAACTTTAACAATTCAACAGAGTAATTTATGCCTGTTGAATTAAAAATAAAACATTAGAGTTTATATTTTGTGACTTCAATTTGTTTTTTATCTTTTTTTATGATTCATTTTTCAGACATTTTTATTATTTTTTATTTTTTTCTTTTGTAGAGATGGGATCTCACTATAATATTCAGACTGATCTTGAACTCCTGGCCTCAAGTAATCCTCCCTTTTTGGTTTCCCAAAGTGCTGAGACTACAGAGTGAGCCATCATGCGTGGCCTGGTTATTCATTTTTTTTGCTGTATTCTTCAAATTTTACACAAAAGTCGGGGGGTGGGGGGAGAATTTGAGCAGCACTAGCTAGAAGATGGGCTCTCAAACAGGGGCAGGGATAGAGAAAGGAGATTTTATCCCCCAGGAGACATTTGACAACATGTGAAGACATTTTTGGTTGTCCTGCCTAGGATGAGTGCTGCTGGCTTCTAATGGTTATAGAGGCCAAGGATGCTGCCAAAAGTACTTAAACAGCAATAATTAACAGCATGCCTCCACCACCATGGCTACCACCACAACAAAAAATTATGTGATTCAAAACGTCAATAGTGCCAAGGTTCACAAACTCTGAAATAGCATTTAAAAACTACCAGAAGAAATCTTACTATCACTAAGATAGTTAGTGCAGTGGGGAATCTTACTTCACCTGACAAGATGAAAACAAACAAATGACTGTAAAAGGTGCCACTCATCATTCTCACTTTTACACACACAGAAACTGAGGCTTAGAGCTTAAGAACATGGTCCAAAGTTAACAAAGGAGAACCCACTCAACACAAATTACACACAAAAAAAGTAGTGTACAACTCAGCCTATTTTCCCTTCTGACAATCTAAGGACACTCTTAACATTCAGCAGTGAGTTCACTTAACATTTGTTCAGCTTAGATATTGTTCAAAGTACTTCCATATATACGAGGTCAGACAATCAAATTCAGGAACTCATTCTAAAAAGTGCTACATTATCTTACACTACTGTGACCTTTTAAGTATTCCCCTTGGCCATCTGATGACCATAATGATATTCACCAATGTAGTATGAGTTTATGAACTTAACTGACAGACCACTTACTATTACAGCTCTTATGGCCATTCCAGAAAAAAAGTTCCAAAACTGCTTTGAAGGGTGGACTAGGTGCTGATGTCAGTGCATAGCTTCCCAAGGGGTGTACTGCAAAGGTGACTGAAGCGATATTCAGCGGAGATACCTAGGACTTTTTCTAGGGCTAGTTCCCAAACTTAGTTTTCTGACCTATTTTCCCCTTGTACACTTACTTACAGCATTACCCTTAAAAAATTAGAGGAAGATGTTCTTAACCCTGCTTTACAGACGGTAAAACTATGTCTAAGATAGGTTACTAAACTGTCCATAGCCCTTCAGTAAATATGCTCAAGTCTAACTGAATACACAGATCTCATTCCTATTGCAACGTAGGTAAATCCATTTTCTTTTCTTTTTTTTTCAAGACAAATCTTACTTTGCTGCCCTAAGTAGAGTGCTGAGGCATCATAGCTCACAGCAACCTCAAACTTACGGGCTCAAGCAATCTTCTTGCCTCAACATCCCAAGTAGTTGGGACTACAGGTGCAGGACACAATGCCGGGGCTACTTTTAGAGACGGGTCTCGCTCTTGCTCAGGTTGGTCCCCAACTCCTGAACTCAAGTAATCCGCCGGCCTAGGCCTCCCAAGGTGCTAGGAATACAGGCGCGCGGCCCCATTTTATTCTTACAGTGATCTGTCATCTAATTGCTAATGATTCCTAAATCACAAACTCTAATTTTGGTCTTTTCTCTGAACCTCAAACCTACATACTACATTCTACAACTCTCAACCCTCTTATAAATCCTACAAAGTCATCTAAAAATGAACACATAATCTCGTACCAAGCTCGTTCCTTCTCCTTTATTCTTTTTCATTTTTTCCCACTCACTAGTGAGTGTGGATTGTCCACAGTCCCGCAGAAAACACGTCATTACACAAATAGGTGTAAAATACCACTTGCGATAAATTCTCTATTCAAGTCACTCGCGGGTGGCAGGAACCTACGATAATATTTGACATTAACAGAAAGATTGGAGAAGGCAACAGCAAGAAAAGCGTACGGCAGTTGGAGAGTCCTTGCCGTGGGAGGGATCATGGTTCTCCCATTTAGCGATGACTGACCAGCCTAAGATTAATCGGTTCAATGCCTCTTCAGTGCATATCCCTAAAAACCCCCATTGCTTTTAGATGAAATGCAGTTTTTCAAGATTATTACTACTCTCTTCCCTCTTACGGTGCACGTCCTGCCTAAATAATTCAGAAGAACCTCCCGCGTGTTCCTGGTTGGCAGATCTGTCCTGCGTCTCTGACCTTGGGCTGTCCCGGCCAGACTGAGGGCTCAGAACCCCCGGGCTTCCCTGCCTCCTGCGCCTCCCCAGTTTGTCCTCAGAGAGAATACTAACAGTTTTGTTTATGGGATCTCTGGCAAACTTCAAGGCTTGGAAGTGCTAAGGTCAGCGGTGACCTCGGGCCAGGCCAGGAAGGTGCCGAGAAATTGGGCTGCCTATATTTCCTAGTAGAGCAGAGGTGATAGGCAGCCTGGGCCTTGTAAGGACACCCAGAACTGAAATCCCCAGAGGCCACCCTTGTCTAACTACCCTCCCAGTCACCTTGCACTCAGTCCCGAGCTGCCAAAGCCACCGCCGCCGCCACCGTTCTACTTCCGGCCCTGGCTCCACCCCCACCCGCCATCGCTATGCATTATGGGCCGCCGTTTCAGTCGGTCGATGCTCACCGGACAGGAAGCGTCCCGGAGGTAGTCTGCGAGCGGACGGCTGTAGGTGAGACAGAGGCCAAACAGGAGGAGGAAGTGGAGGGTAAGTGCTTCCGGGTCCCCTGGCGAAGTCTCCGCCATCTTTCCTCTGCCTAACTTGACCCACTCTCTTTTTCCCTCTGGGAAACCGTGCTCAGTACGCATGCGCACCTTGACCGGCCTTTCCCCTAGTTCAAGCTCCCCTCAGAGTCAGCGTCCTGTTCCTTAGAGCTGTTGAGGTGTACGAATGTGCTGGGAAAAGTGAGACTGTGTAAAACAAAGCGGACTGGGGCGTTGTGCTTCCTTGAACCGCGTGAGCCGCCGTTGCCTTGGGCGTTTGTTTCGCGCACCCTGCTGGGAGTTGTAGTCCTGGACCCGGGGGTGCCTGGGAGGCGGGAGGGGGGTTGGGATTTCTCAGCGCCGATTCCGCGGGAAGGGCCCCGGGGCCTCACACTTGGAGTCGTGGGAGCAGCAGGTCTTACCCGGAGAGACGCTGCACGTGGAGCCCGCGTCGCAGCCGTTCTCAGGCGGCTCTGGAGCGCGGGCGGGGGCGACCGGGCCGATTCCGGAGCGGGTGAGTGCGGCCGCGGGGGAGGAGGGCGGCGCGGGCCCGCGCGGGCCGGCCTCGTTCCGGGGCCTGTCCCCCCACAGCGGCCCCCCCGCGGCCGCCTCTGTGTTTTGTTTCCGCTGGTCCCCGACGCTGTGACTCCCATTTCCGTTCGTGGAGACTTGAGGGAGCTGGGTGGGGAGGGGCGGGAGAGGCTGCGGGGAGCGAAGGGGAGGGGCGGGGGGCGAGCGGCGTGGAGCCCCAGGGGACCGCGCGCCTGGGGCCCGGGCGTGCGTGGCGCCTCCCGCCCCTCCCTCCGCGCCCTGCCGGCGCCTGGCCGGCCCCAAGTCCGTGGCTGGCCTTGGTCTTCGCAGTCTGCATGTGATCCTGCGGATCCTGCGGAAGATGCAAAATCAGTATCAGCGCCCAACTCAGTGATCCACTCACTTCGGATCCAATTGTCTTTCCAGAATTGTCTCACAGTTGCACCAAAACCATTTATTAACGTATACGGTACCCATCTGGGTTTTTTTTTTTTTTTTGTGAGCAGTAAACCAAGGAGGTAACATGGGTTAATATAATCTGCCAACTTTTAAAGTTTTTCGTGTATTAGGAGAGCCACGTGTGCCATCTTTCGATTTTAAGATCCCAGTTTGATTAGGTTGAAGGAAAGAGGACACTGCCTAACACTGCATTGCAAGATGAGGAGTGGTAATTTAGAAATAAAATGAGTGGGTTATACGGGTATAGTATTGAGAAGGACTCTCTTGACTGAAGTGATAACATTCTTAGGCACTCTTAAGTGAGTACCCTCTAAGGGTTCGATTAGGCTTTTCAAGTTTAATGATTTTTAAACTTAACCCAAGACATAGTAGTCACTTTTGCCTAGATTATATATACAAGAGCATGTCATGAAGGGTACGTGGTCAGGGAATAAGAAAATATATGAGGACATAGTTGTTAAATTGAAGCATGTTATTAAACCATGTGCTAAATTAAAACTGTTAACCTCTCTTCCTCTACTCTTTATAAACTAGAAACCTACAAGAAAATTGGGGGGGGGGGCAATAGTAAACACTCAAACCCTGCACCTGGGAGTCACCAACTGTTCCCCTTTCACCACACTTGCTTTCTCTCTTTATGTGCTTTACTTTTTCTTTACTATTGACAGTATTTCCTAAGGTACTTAAAAGCATTAAAAGCATTTATTAGCTTGGGAAAATGGACAACTGATTATGCAGGTACCCTAGACTGCACTAATATTTATTTATCCTGTATTGGGAAAAGGTGCCCTAAATTCTGTAAACTAATAATGCATTACAGTGAACAGCAGCAATCTTCAAAGAGACTATTAAACAGTTCTGTGTTTTCAAAAACACTAGCATTTCCCAGAATTCCTAATTAAGTTTAGTTTGTATCAATCTTGTGAAAGGTTATGAACCCCAGGTTAGATTTAATCTAGGAAAACCAAAATGTTTATGAAAGAATGGGGTGTTCTATGCATTTATGACAGAGGCAAGCAGCCCTTAGGTGGAGAAACTAAGCAATAGTATTGAGGTGGAATTTTGAGGAATTGATTCCAGAAAAAGAGCTAACACCCCCCCCCCCAATAACTGATATGAAAGATTTGGACTGTTTCCCAAATCTCTGCATTGCTTCTCTAGGCTAAGTTTAGAGAACTGAAAGGAAGATCAATTAAGAGACTATGAATAGCATGGGTTTTTTGCCAGAAGGGTATAGGGTGTGGGCTCTACATTTTTCTCTGTTTGGCACTTTTTAGGGACTGGCCTATAACTTTGGAAAATCATAGCATAAATTCCTTTTTAACAACTTTATTATAGTGCTTATATCAGGGAAGCCCTAGGTATCTCTGCTAAGTTATTAAGGCCATTTCTCAGCCTAGGCTACTTTATGTGCTTTTTTCTTTACTGGTGTTCTTAGAGCATGTACATGTTTTCTAATCTTTTTTTAGAAAATTGGGTATGGAGGTGGAAATGGACCTCCTTATAAGCCCTGAAAACCAAAGGTTTTTAAAGTGCTATTCTGCCATAAATCTATTGTTCTCACTTTTTTCTATACAGAACAGCTTTTATAATTTATTTATTTTGTGTGGACATTATTTCTTTGTTTCTAACTGGTATTAAAATACCACTGTGTACTTTTTTTACATTTTATTTTAGGGACACTTTTTCACCATGGGTACTGGGATTAGGTCCAGTTTCAGCTGTAGCCAACAGCTGCCTGGAACATCCTATTATCAATTAGTCTGTGAATTTCTTTGGAATGCTTATCTAGGGGCAAAATACTTGGGTCATAGTTATAAGCGTGATTGATTTGAGTGAGAGCTGCTGGATTTTTTCCAGAATATCCAGACCTGTCTCATGTCCCCAACATCCTTTTGTCATTTATCTTTCGAACATTTGCCATATACACACAGTATAAAGTTGGTAGTTTCCATTTATTAGTCCATTGTCATTTGAGGGTATTGGAAATAGTTTCCCATTCTGTAGGTGTTGAACATAAATCTTAATTTTTATGTAATTAAATCCATCAGTTTTTCTCCTTATGCTTTCTGGGTTTGAAGTATTGTTTAAGAAATACTATTACGTCTTCAGACCACAAAGAAGTTGCCACCATTTTCTTCTATTAGGTTTATATTTTACCATTTATATTTATGCCTTCATGGCATCTGAAGTCCATTTTATATGGTGTGAATGACATTCATTTATTTGACACATAACTTGGTGAAGGTAGGCACTGTTGAAAAGTACTTCATATATATCTGTGAACAAATATCCCTGCTTTTGTGAAGCTTATATTGTTCTACAAGATAGGTCCCTACTGAGCTACCACTTGTTTTGTGCTTTTATTTAGCACTCCAGATGAATTCCACAATTTTACACATAGCACCAGTTAAGGAATAGGCTTTATTAGGGAAAGGGAAGACTTCTTAGGTCAGCATCAGCAAGAAAAGAAAACAAAGGTTATTTCATCTTTTCATCATTGCAAGAGGAAACCTGCTAGAGCCTAGGTGATCCGTTAGACTTGCACGGTCTATTCCAGTGGATAATCCTACCCTCTTACTATTGATCCTTATAGGACAAGTGTGAAAGCAATCTTGATAACGTTGGGAAAAATCAGACAATTTTTTGTGCCATGTAGGCTAGATATGGGTGCCATGTATAGACTTCATTTGTCAGAAAATGAGCTATGCAGCTGTTAGAGATGTTGGGACCTGAGGAGAGTTACAGCCTTTTCTGAAGTGGAAAGGGAGACTATTTCATGTTGCTGCTGCAAATTTAGTGGCTTAAAAACACCAGCTTATTGGCTGGGCGCCTGTGGCTCAATCGGCTAAGGCGCTAGACACCTACACCTAAGGTGGCGAGTTCGAATCCCCAGCCCGGGCCCACCAAACAATAATGATGGCTGCAACCAAAAAATGGCTGGGCGTTGTGGCAGGCGCCTGTGGTCCCAGTTACTTGGGAGGCTGAGGCAGGAGACTCGCTTGAGCCCAGGAGTTGGAGGTTGCTATGAGCTGTGATGCCATGGCACTCTACCCAGGGGGATAGCTTGAGACTCTGTCTCAAAAAAACAAAAAAACACCAGCTTATTTTATAGTATAGCTATCAGAATTGTGAAATGGGTCTCTCTGGATTAAAATTGGATGTTGACAGGGCTGCACTTAGGGTCTCTAAAGGGAGAATCTGCCCCTTGTTTAACTTTTATGACAGAAGCTACCTGTGTTCTTAGCTTATGGCTTCTTTCCTCCATCTTCAAAGCCAGTCCTTACATTGAATCGCTGGCTCTCTTCCAGTTTTCTCTTCTCCCTTTATGATTTTGTTTGGCACACTTGATAATCGGATAATCTTTATATTTTAAGGTCAGTTGATTAGTAACCTTAATTCCATTTGCAACCTTAATTCCCCTTGGCCACGCACCTTATTCACAGTTCTAGGTCATTATTCTACCTACCACAGAGACCTCCACCTCTTGAGAAGTTGAGGTCCTTCCCGTTTCAAGAAGGTAGGGGAAGTCTCCAGTTTAGACAAACCAATTTAAGTTCCTTTGGTCAATTTTGGACAATTTTGTACTTTGTTAATGATCCAAAAATGGAAGAAAGAGTACATATACTAAATTAATCCAACAGTATGCTAAAGTGTTATGAAAAGTAAAAGGAGTGAGGAAGAGAGATTACAGAATTCACTGGGGGGTGGTCAGGAAGAGAGACTTCAAAGAGGTAAGGAATTTAGCCAAGAAGACATTCTGGAGAATTAGGTTCCAGGCAGACTAAACAGTGAGAGCAAAGGCCTTGGGCAGAAAGATGCAAGGACAAGCAAGCAGTCTAGTGTGGGAGAGGGAGCTAATGATAATGTGGGGATTGAGGGGAGATTACCTAGGGCCTCATTGACCTTTGTGAAGTCTTTGGCTTTTACTGTGTCTGTTGTAACACAGAAGTGCCATAGTCTTGCTTCAGTTTTAGAAAGGATCACACTGGCTGTTGCACTGACCAAGAATAGACTGTAGAGGGGCAAGGGCAGGCACAGGGAATCGTGCTAGGAGGCTGTCACAGTGCTTCAGGTAAGAGAAGTTGGTGGCTCTTACATATGTACTAGTATGTGCAGTACAGAGCCTAAGTCTTTGAACAGTGTCTTTGAACAAACCTTAGTTTGGTCCCACCAAACTTAGTTTGGGTAGAATAATGTATACTTAGGTTGATAACACCTCGAGTGTGATGTAGAGCCACAGGTGATTTATTTAGCCTCACTGACTTCTGAGTAATGTTCATAAGAGGGTAGGCTCAAAACAAGATTGCTCTGTGTAAAGCATTTGAATACAGTGCCTGATGCTCAGTAAATAATGGCTATTAATAGGAATGAATATGTGAATTGTTCATTTTGTCAAATCATGTAAGTGGGAACACAGACTACTTTGTAAATATTAGAATACTGAATTTAGTGGAATATTATCTATAATTCCACGACATGCCATTTTAGTTGTAGTAATATATACAGAAAATTATTCTGAAAGTGCTGTGGCATAAAATGGCATAAAATGCCTTGACTTGCAGGAGGTAGGTAGTAGTAACTGAACCTGGGACTTAACAACATTAACAGCTGGGGAATGGCCACAAAGAAATACTAATATATGTAGTTATTTTATGCATTACTTTGCAGTTTTAAAATTATAATGCTTTCATATTAATGGTCATTTAAAGCAACAGGTAATAAAGTGAAGTAGTGGAATATTATTCAGATGTGGAAAATAAAACCACATCTGAAAAATAAATCATTAAAAAATTCTAGTGTGTATAATGAGAGAAATGATGTGTATATCTGCTATTTTGCTGTTTCATAGTATTTCAATTGAATTTATGAGATGTAATTCATAACAAAAATCCTAGCTATAATTAATGCACATGTATATATATATACATATACATATATAGTGTTGCACTATATATATCAGTGCAATGCTTTTCAGTAAATTCTGGTAGTAAGATACAGTTTGTAGCTGAACAATTGTAGCTCATTTTCATGTTAAGCTTCAGTTTTGGGTCTGTTATATCTTTAAAATAGTTTTCAGTTGATTTTGAAGTAACTTGAATTCATCTTTCTGAGGAGGGCATAAAAATAGTCCAGTAAGTCCAATAGAATGATGAAATTGTCATGTCAGGCTAATAAGCACCAGTTAAACAAAAGCTAGCTTATAAGTGTCATTTGCGGTTTCCTTTTACATGAGAAGATTACTGCTTCCTCTTCTGTATCCCCTATGCTTTTATTTGAATTGGGAGTCTCTTTGTGTATCATTTTTGTTTATACAGATAATTTTAAAATCTCTTGAAATTTAACTCCTATAGGACTGATCTCCTGAAATACTTCAACCATGACTAAAAGAGAAGCAGAAGAGCTTATAGAAATTGAGATTGATGGAACAGAGAAACCAGAGTGCACAGAAGAAAGGTCAGTGTTGTTTGAATTTTTCTTTTTTTAAATTTTGTTCTTCTGAAACAGGGTTTCTCTGTTGCCTGACCTAGCATGCGGTAGCATAATTCACCAAAACCTTAGACTTCTAGGCTCAAGTGATCCTTGTATCTTAGCCTCCCAAGTAGCTGGGATGATAGGCATGGTTCAACACACGCAGCTAATTTTTTTTGTTTTTTGTAAAGATGGGGTCTTGATATTTTGCTCACCCTGGTCATTTTTAAAATATTATCAGTATACCTAATTAAAATCAAGCCATAGTTCTTATGGGCTTTTAAAAATTTGATCTCAGGATGTAGCGCCCTTAGCTCAGTGGTTAGGGCACCGTCCACATGCATTGGGGCTGGTGAGTTCGAACCCAGGCCAGCTAAACAACAATCACAACAAGAACAACAAAAATAACCAGGCATTGCGGCAGGCACCTGTAGTCCCAGCTACTTGGGAGGCTGAAGCAACAGAATTACTTAAGCCCAAGAGTTTGAGATTGCTGCGAGCTGTGATACCACAGCACTCTACCAAGGATGATATAGTGAGACTCTGTCTCTAAAAAAAAAAGAAAAAAATTTGATCTTAGCATTTTAGGGGATAATATATTGCTTTTTTGCTTCTAATTTAACGGGTTTATTATAGCTGAGTGGGAAAGTCAGTTATAAACTAAAGGTAGTAATAAGCATAACTGGTAATGGTCAAGCAATCGATTGCAATAGTTTTTCCCCTTGGGGAGCACTACTTGATTCTTTTTTCAGAAGAAGTTTAATTCAACCTGAACTAATTTTACAAATATTTTAAGTAGCTGCTACAAACTAGTAACTGACAGGAATATATGAATAAATGAGTTTCTCATTTCTAGAGGTTACATTGTATTTAAGGAGATATACAGGTAAATGAGTAATTTGTACAGTACTAAGCATTAAGTTTAGTGAAAGGTGTTCATTAGAATAATAACAGAATCTTTCTTATTTGGAAGAAGAGCAGTAGTAATGAGTTCAGAATCCAAAGAGCGAATATGGGTAGAAATGGAGATTTAGGAGTTAGCAAAAAGATTAAGGAAGGTCTTTATTTTATAGACCTTTATATTTTAAAGACCTATAAAGCAGGAGATAAGATAATATACTAAAAGTAAAAAGAACTAAAAATTAATAGATAATCTCTATAAAGTAACAATGGTTTAGAACAACTACAGTGGAACCGAATAACTAAAGTTAAATAGGATAGTGAATATTGAAAGTACAGCTACAATTTAAAACCTTAAGTTTTTAGCATTTTTAACTTGTTTGAGTATCCTATATTTTTCTAATAAAGAAAGAATAGAAAGAATGTATGCATTTCTTAATTTTCATATTACCTTGTTTCCCCCAAAATAAGACCTACCCCCAAAATAAGCCCTAACAGGATTTCTATGCATTTGTTAAACATAAGCTCTAACCCGATAATAAGACCTAGTGATGGGCATGGCTATGCAGCGTATCTGCATAGCTATGCCATGCTTTTCAGTACGGAGAGGAAGACATCCCCTGAAAATAAGCCCTAGTGTGTCTTATTTTGAGGGAAACACGGTATATGAATATATGAAAATATATGTGTGTGTGTGTATATATAAATAAAAAACATATTACCCCAAAACTTAGCTGATTAAAATATCCAACATTTATTTATCATAAATAGTTAAGAACCTGGGAGCAGCTTATCTGGGTGGTTCTGGCTCAGGATATTTCATAAGCTTACATGTTAGTGAAGCTGTCAGCCTGGGCTATTGTTATCTGAAGACTTGACTGGGGCTTGGGTATTTGCTTTCAAGATCACTTTGAGACTGTTAGCAGGATGCCTCAGTTCTTTATCACATGGGCCTCCCCTCTGGGGCTGATCATGGCATGGCAGCTGGTTTCCTCTAAAGAGACATAGAGTGCCAACATGAAAGCCAGCACTGTCTTTTTTTTTTTTGAGACGGAGCCTCAAGCTATCTCCCTGGGTAGACTGCTGTGGCATCACAGCTCATAGCAACCTCCAACTCCTGGCCTCAAGTGAGTCTCCTGCCTCAGCCTCCCAAGTAGTTGGGACCACAGGCGCCCACCACAACGCCCGGCCATTTTTTGGTTGCAGCCATCATTGTGGTTTTTGGCAGACCTGGGCTGGGGATTTGAACCCGCCACCTTAGGTGTACGTGGCTGGCGCCTTAGCCTATTGAGCCACAGGCGCCGAGCCAGCACTGTCTTTTAAAATAACTTAATGGTCACACAATCCAGCCCTGGCATAATGTAGGAGAAAACTATAAAGGTATGAATATGAGGAAAATCACCAAGACCTTTCTTGGAGCCTAGCATGAGTATATTTATTTTTATACACACATACAAATGATCCACAAAGCCAAAACTATTTACTGTCTGGGCATTTGCAGATAGTTTAGGTAAGAGGTCAATAGTATTGACATGTGAAAAAGGCAGTAGTTCTATCTGCCTGTAGCAGATTGTTGCTGCACTGGGAATATAGACCCAGTGATGTGAAATTCTCCATATTTTTTTCAAGAAAAATGGGTAATCCAGATTTTTGTATGACTTCTTCCAAGGTTTAAATGATAACATCAAAAATTTTAAACGTGTTTAGCTAATATAAAATAGGTCTTTAGAAAATTGTCTTAAAGCAACATCTGAATCTTAAGAATCATTGTTATTAAAAAAAAAAAAAAAAAAGCCTGGCTGGGCGCAGTGGCTAACGCTTATAATCCTAACACTCTGAAAGACCAAGGCAGGTGAATTGCCTGAGCTCAGGAGTTCAAAATCAGCCTGAGTGAGAGAGAGACCCCATCTCTAAAAAAATAGCTGGAAGTTGTGGCAGCACCGTAGTCCCAGTTACTTTGAAGGCTGAGGCAAGAGGTTCACTTGAGCCCAAGAGTTTGAGGTTGCTATGATGCCACAGTACTCTATTGAGGGTGACAAAGTGAGACTCAGTCTCAAAAAAAAAAAAATAAATAAGCCTACTGTACCATAGCAAAAAATTGGTGAAAATATTACCTTACCTGAAATACCCAGTTTTTTCACCTTAACAGTAGTATACCATTATTTTAAAATAAGAATATTTTTAAACATGTGTGATCTGTTTTACAAATTTTAAATGTTTTAGAAAAAGTGTGAGTTATATGCATTCATTGGCTATCATGTCTATATCTCATTATACTTGGACTTATGTGAAAGTGGAACTTGACAGAGTTTTAATAGTACTATTTTTTTTTTGAGACGGAGCCTCAAGCTATCCCCCTGGGTAGAGTGCCATGGCATCACAGCTCACAGCAACCTCCAACTCCTGGGCTCAAGCAAGTCTCCTGCCTCCGCCTCCCAAGTATCTGGGACCACAGGCGCCTGCC
>CAUYQV010148410.1:0-37893 GCA_963574575.1 Galagoides demidoff | reverse complement strand
GCCCTCCACCCTACACACTGGCCATCATTTCCTTCCTTCCCACAGCGCCATGTTCACCACTGGCTCTTTTCTCTGCTGCTTCCTGCCAGCGATGTAGTACCCACATTTGTGTCTTCACTCCCCACCAGAGGCCCCACACCTGTTGCTGCTCGTGCTATTCTGTTCTGCCCTCTTTCCCACACTTGCCAGTGTTACATCACCAGCCACTCCCTACTCCTGTGTAGAGGAGAGGTGCCATGAAGGACTGTAATTCTCTAAATCTTTGAGTCTTCAACGCTTTCGGTGTAGTCAGTGCTTTAGGCTTGCTTCTGTACTGCCACAGAGCAGGCCTAAGATACCAAGCATTCCAGAAGACTGGGTTTCAGATAAGGGAGAACTCTGTGCATCATTGTATGAAACCATTGTCATCACATAGTATTTGAGGAAAGAAAAAGACAAATGTCATCAGCCAATAGGAGCCTTAGGAATTGAACTGTAGGTTCCTATCTATACCCAACAGACACTTTTCAGGGAGAATAATGTAACAGCACCGCTTGCATTTACAATTCCTGCACAAATGCACACATGAACTCTTCCCTAAATGCACAAAGAGTCAACAAGGACAGGTGTGCTGGCTCCAGGTGCTGCTGACTAACATAATGAGGACGAGCTAGGACCAGATTCACTTCCTCCAGCAGACAAGACAAATTCTGAAGATGCCAGTACAGTAAAAGGATATTTCTGGAAGCAGGTGACCACTTTTGTACACTTCTTACCCCAGAACAAACAAAAGTTCAAGTGACCACTCGGGGACAACAGAACAAATGTCACATTTTCTAGACCACCTGTAGGAACCAGGGAGACTTCTAAGGAAACATGTTTGGATCCTAAATGTCCCTTACAAATAATTCTTTCATTTCCCCAGTAAGTGTGAGTACTGCAATGAATGAAGTCACAGAACTTTGTGTTATTTAAAGTGAGACAGCATGAAGCTCTTTTGTCACGGCCCTAAAAGGGTATTGGTCTATTGACTCAGCAGTGAGAACAAACACGGTTAAGATGATCAGGAGACAAAGAAAAGGCTGATTTTCTGGACAGGGCGCATTTACAAAGAGATAGCAAAAAAAACCAAGCTGATCTGACTATGTAATCAGCTGGAACAACAAAGAAAGCTGCTGTCCAGTGTGAGAATCCTTCAGGAAATCCAAATTCAGGCATTCTGCTGTGGTTAAAACTAGATCAACAGTTGATAGGCTGAAGGTTATTTAGACATTCATTTCCCCCAAATGAGAATCTTTATCATTCAGAGCAGTTTTTTAGATTAATGGCCACAGGCCCTATGTATATGTCTAGACAATTTTAAATGGTACTTATAATGATGAAAACTACTAAAGCATCCTAGTCTAATTTCTCATCTAGTTGGAGACCTATCTTAAAGTACCTGAAGTCCACTTGAAATAAAAAGAAAGAAGCATTACCATAGACCCACCAAACAATTCTATTGTATCTGGTCTCTGAGGATGAAGAACAAAGGCTTAAGGCCCCACTGACAGCTGTTTGGTGAATATTCTTTTGTGATGCATAATTAATAAGACTTTTTTTCCTTTTGAGATTGCAGAACTTCAGGAAAATCTGTACTCCAGAATAACCAGATGGTAAATTCTCAATGATCATAACTGTGTGTATGCACATGTGTATGTAGATAGTTGTGTGTGATATAAAAATAAAAACCACCTGCAACACAGCAGAAAACAAGGCCTAACAAAAAACAACTACTATCCTAGGGATTAAAAAAAAAACAACCAACCTAGGTTTAAGGTTCAGAACAGGCTGTTAGGATCGCTGAGCTGATCCAGTCCTTAAATTAATAGCACTTGAAGCTACATAAAAAGTGGGGGGATGAAGAAAGCATCTGCTTTATGGCTTTACCCAAACACTACCTTAGCCACAAAGATGACAATTTCCAAGTTTAATACAAAGTGAAAGCAAGAGTCACACCCAACACACTGGAGCAGTGTGTAACCTGTTCCTGTATTTACAAGGCCATCACTGTACTTTCTACACCCAGAAAAATTACAGACTTGTAGTTAGAGAAGGCAAAAGACAAATCCCCCAAATAACATGGTGATTTGGGGAAACAAAAGGGAAATCTATTTTTCCCAAATACACATCAAATTAAAGCTGTAATTATAAACAGGTTAAATAAAATGATAATGACAATGTTATTTATTATTTGTGCTTAGCAAGGCCAGGTGCCACACTTTATTAACACACTGAATACATACCATCTCATAGCAATCCCATGAGTAAGTCAAGTTATGATGCCTTTTATAAATGAGAAAATGGAGGCTTTTACATTTCTAGGAAAACAAATCTAGATTTTTCTGGCTCCAAAACCTACACTCTTAACTGTACAGTTTACCACCTCCTAATGCATTTTACAAGTGTGGTTAACATGAAAAGAAGTTAGATTATCTGGAGTCATTAGGACCTGGCAAGTAAGGAAGTATTTTTATCATACCTAATACCCAAGACCACAGACTTTGGTGCCAAAATGTACACGTGATTTGTAATAACACTCAACACATTGCTTAATACTGGAGATTAAGTCAGATAATCTGTGTAAAGTCCTTAGCATAGGCCTAGAATGTAGATAGCACTAAATAGTTACTTTCTGCTATTACCATCATAAGCACATAAGCATGACCTCATTTCTTATCTTGAAATGTAATTCAGAAAATAGTTCAGATGTCAGGACACGAAGCCAGCTGTTTAACTTTTGCTTGAATTACATACATTCAGCAGAAATCTCTCTGGTCCTGGCGCCCTTACGTTTGATTGTAAAGGGAACATGTTACATACATGCCTAGAACTCCTTGGGTAACTATTATGAGTATCTGATGTAACTCTGCTTATCATCTCTTATAGGTCATCACAACATGCTCAGAGCTTTATCTTCACTTTGAGAAAATACAGCCCCAGGTAATTTGTTCCACCTTGGCAGTTACTGAATCAATCAGTCATTGACATTATTTTACATAAGTGCCTCTCCTACTAGGATGGAGGAAATGTAAATGGCTGTCTTTCTGGAGGGTAACTAGGCCAGGGATATTAAATATATGCAGATTCTTTGCCCCCACATTTCTACTTCTGTAAATTTATCCTAAGATGATAATTAAGAGAATGAGCAAAATTTCACTAAGGTTGTTCAAAATGTAGCAATATTAGGGGAAAATTCCTAGATTTCTCATAATAGCATGTTGATTAGATAACTTATGTTATATATACAATAAAAATCTACCTGTAAAATTGGTGCTGTAGAAATACATTTCATTGACATGGAAAATTATTTTCAATACATTAAATGCAGCTTTTATTTACTTTATATATATATATGTTATTTACATTTTTACATAAATAATGCATATATAGAGTATATATATGGTATATAATGTATGTGGTATTGTGTTTTCCCCAAAATAAGCCCTAGTAGGATTTCTATGCATTTGTTAAATATAAGCCGTACCCCAATAATAAGACCTAGTGATGGGCGCGGAGAGTAAGACATCCCCTGAAAATAAGCCCTAGTGTGTCTTCTTGAGAAAAAATAAATATAAGACAGTGTCTTATTGTTGGGGAAACACGGTATATACATATATATATTATATATGTAGGTATATATTTTTTAAAGTCTTGAAGGTGATGATTTGTGATGTGGTATCACAGAGATTTTTCCTGTTTTTGTTGGCTTTCCTTAGTTTTTTTCTTTTTTATTCATTTTGCTTCATCTATATTTTCTAAATCCTGCAATGAACATCTATTGCTTGAAGAAAAAAGAGCCGTTGTTTTGTTTGCTTTTTTAGCCTGCTATGTTCCCAAGGATACAGGAAACTATTCTTGAGGTATGCAGACCAAGAAAGGATTATAAAAATACTCACCAACTTTCACATTATGTCTGTCTCATGTGAAAGGCAACTAAATTACCCAACATTTTCTCTGTCTGCTGTAGAGAATAATAGCAAGAGCAGAACCAATTAGTAATCTCTAATTAAACTCTGGGTCTTGCCAGCTGCTGACTGAAAGGATGTTTAATCACAAAAGCCATCATGGTGCTGCTTAAAAAGCCCTGAGATGGGAGGGGGAGACCTGAGCACTTGGCTTGAGCTCACACTACTCACTATTACTAGGAATGAGAACTTGGGCCATTTGCTTTGCCTATGGATCTTATTAAAATAGGATAGGCAGACAAGATGATAGCCGATGTGTCTTTCAGTTCTGAAATGGAATAACCCTCTAGCCAGACAAGATTCTGAAATGGTAAAGAAAATGTGAGCTAAACCCATGGGCAGCCAAATCAAGGCACTACGCAGAGCTGCATCATGAGTGAGCTGCTGTTCAGACACATCCCCTCCACCCCACGTCCTTCCTTAGTTCAGTTTGAAGTTCATGCCGAGGGGTCTGTCAACAGCTCCTTCTTTGTATTTCTAACTCTTCTCCCGAGCTAACCCAAAACTCCTTTAATTAGACAACATCATTGAAGTCACCGGCATTTCTATCTTTCCACGTTCCCATTGAGATTGTATAACTCTTCTTATGGTTAGAACTTTCTTGTTCTTATAATAGGGAGAGACACAAGGACAGCCCTCTACCTCTGCCCACTGAAGGCCATAGAGGACAAATGCCTGGGTTCTCTTCTGCCTTTGGAGCACCCAGCCCAAATCGCCGGCTGTTGAGGCATCCCAGCACCTGTTTCGTACTTTAGCCTCAGTCAATTGACCAGGAAGCCAGGAGTGACAGAATCATCAGTGTACAGTATAAGCATCTCACAAACTGGCTGAAAATTCCTGAGGAACTGCTTCTTTATGATCTTAGAGATGGCAAAAAGTACAACTGGCTATAAAAAGGACTAAGCAAAATGTATTTCTGTAAGCTGGGACTGCGGGCACAAAGGCACACCAGCCAAAGAGAGCAGGGACTCTCTGTGTTCTAGTGAAAAGAGAGAGTCATTATTTAGAAAAGTTTTTGGCTCCTTTTCCCACTTAAAGCTCTCATACCAAGAAAACATAAGCAATCAATTTCTTCAAATCAATCTTGGATAGACCATTAGAAGATAATAAAGAGAAGTATGTGAACATAAGGTCTCCCCAAATAACTGCTGTACCCCTCCCTTTCCGCATGGTTCATACTGCCAAAGGTCAGGTGATTATTATACTGGCAGTAAGTTGCACTAGGTCAGAAAGATTCTTCCTGCCTGGTTTCTTGTGGTTCAAGGCAAAGGCAAATAATACCACTAGGATTTACCACTGAGACTACTGCTAAACTACAGCAAATCGTCTATGTCAAGACATTAATAGGAAATGTTCCCTTTAATTGAATTTAAGCTTATTGAAGATTTACAAGGCATTTGACAAGAGCAAGGTTTATAGAATGAGGTTTTATAATCCTATGGATTTTACAAAGCAGTGAACTAGCCTCATGCAGTTTTCTCCAGAAGTTTAATTTACTGCAATGATTTGTGCAATTTAAGCAAACTTAAAGCTTCCAGCATGTTTTTCTACCATATACCAACTTTGTCATTGATTAAAAAAAAATTAAAATTACAAAAAGAAAGGTCCAGAATATAAAAAAAAAAAAAAACTTCTTATGGTAGCAGCTTTCACTCTTAAACTCTTCTCATTAAGGAAGCTGGTCAATTTGGATTTTAAATTGATAAGAAAGAACATTAGCAGGTTAATGGGACTTTTGCCACAGCTGTCACTTCTGTGGAGTCCTCCATAAGGAAACTCTGGAGCTGTATCTCTGGGTAATCAACATACACAAAAGTTAAAACCAGTTTATTTTAACGAGATCATACTGTCCTGACAGGCGTTACTGGGAAAATAAAAGTACAACCCTTTGGAGAGTAAATCACAGCATCAGCATTTACAGTGGAGTGTTCCTAAGCCCGGCTCGCAGAATGCCGAAGCCCCAGAAACTGAGGAGTAGTAGCATCAGGCAGTGACATGATAAATGTCAATGACAAAAATGGTGACTGCTGAGGGGCAGAAGAAGAAAAGTCACAGAGACACAGACCAGGTCCTCACATCGCCATAAACTAAGCTAGGAAGGCTGGGAGCATGGAGGGCGGTATGGGCAAATCTGAGGCCTCCCTGCCTCCCAAGGATCTCAGAAGCAGCTGGCACCGGGGCTGGGACTGCTGTTAGGTGGGTGAGAACAAGCCCCCAGGGTCCCTTCCACACTCCCATCCAGCTGAGTGGTTTGGTGGCTCCCCCTGGTTTTAAACTTCCTTTCTCTTTACTTCATGACCTGCTGGTTGTGGAACAGTATTTTAGTTAGTTTGCCAACTACAGGTGCAGCTTTCCCACCCAACCACCACAGGCCACACGGCAGCGCACCTACAGTTTCCCATGGTGGTGAGGGAATGGCAAGTCAGGTGGAGCGCTGTCTTCCGGAGCTTGTAAAGTCTGTGTCTTCAGCATCTCGGCTTCCCCTCCCTCTATCCTTCACCCCCTCCTCTCATTCCCATCTTTCACTTCTAGATGAGTTTTCCCAATGCCCTAAACCTCGTATCCCTCACTCAATGGGATATGTTATGAGTTACAGGGAATTAGTCTGTTGTCCCTCATGGGGCTGTTTGCATCTCAACCAGAGTAACTTTAAAGGGGAATACAGCTACAATGTTAGAATTACAGGTACTATTAAATCCTCCAGGGGGGAGCGTGACTAGGGCCCTAGAGCTTTCCAGCAGCCTGAAATCACACCCGACAACTTGCCCTATTTATGTAGAAGGCTGGCCTATATTCCTCTTTAGGGAAATCAAAATCCCTTAGTTAGGGACCCAGCAACCAAATGGAAATGTGAGGCACTTCACACTGGCCTGTAACTGACAATTTACTTGCATCCTCACTAGACTACAAGTTTCTCAAAAGCAGAGAAAGATGGGTGGCACCTGTGGCTCAGTGAGTAGTAGAGCACCAGCCCCATATACCAAGGGTAGCGGGCGCCTGTAGTCCCGGCCCCGGCCAAATTGCAACAAAAAAATAGACAAGCATTGTGGCGGGCGCCTGTAGTCCCAGCTACTTGGGAGGCTGAGACAAGAGAACTGCCTAAGCCCAGGAGTTGGACGTTGTTGCTGTGACGCCACAGCACTCTACCAAGGGTGACAAAGTGAGACTGTCTCTAAAAAAAAAAAAAGCAGAGACCAAATCTAATTGTCTTTACCTTTCTAGATCCCAACATAGCGCTTTCTATCAAGTAAAGATCAATTTAAAAAATGAAGAAAATCAACTAAAAACCCTGGCCTAAACTGGAACAATTTGAGCAAAGAATAAAGCAGTATTGGATTATACGCCAGAGAATAACATAATTAAAAAATTTATGAGTGAGAGAAGACAAATCTACTGAAGAACTCTAATAAATTATGTACCCTAGAAGACAGAGAGAAAAAACTCCCCACTCCTTAAGTGTGGACTGTTCATAGTTATCTCTTTCCAAAGGGTATAGTGTGAAAAGAGCATAGAGTAACTTTCCAGTGGAGAAACTGGAAAAACGCTCTACCAGGCAGGTGATCAAGGTCATCAGCAGTCATAGGTCACGTCAAATAGGATACAGACTTGACCTGATGAGACAAAGTGACACTTAATCTCTGTGATCTCCCCCCACTCCAGTCTATTCATGAGAAAACATCAGGCCAATAAATTCCATCCTACAATGATAGACCTGACTAGTATCTTGGGAAAATCAAGATCATCCTAAATGAGAAACTTCCAGAGCCAAGAGGAGCCTAAAGGGACATGACAACTAAATACATTATGGTGCACTGGATGGGATCCTGGAGCAGAAAAAGAAAATTCAGAGAAACTAGGGAAATCTGAATAAACTATGGACTTCACTTAGTAATAATGTATCAATCCTGAATCATTAATTGCAACCAACGTACCACACTAAGATGTTAATAATAGAGGAAGCTGTGTGTGTCGGGGAGGGTGTAGGAGAGCGCTCTGAACAATCTCAACTTTTCTGTAAATCAAATACTGTTATACAAATAAAGTCTATTAATAAATCAAATACAGGCAAAAAATGAAAATAAAAAAGCGTTCATTTGGTGCCCTTCCTTTTCCTATGGTTATTTTTAAAGCCACACATAAACAAATAACTAAAACACTTTGGCAATTTTGGATTGAAAATTCTTGTGAGAGATCTAATAAGAGCAAGATTGCTTCCCAGCATGTTAAGCCCAGCACAGCACTGCAGATTATCATCAGGAGAAGGAGAGCATCCTACGTTAGGATATACTCAGTATTTCTCAGTATACCTGAGTACTCTATGGGTACTTCATTTCCCAGCTTCCCTTGCAGTTAGGCTGGGCCATGTGGCTAGTTCTAGACAATGAAACCTGAGTGGAATGGACAGTGGCATGTGCCACCTCTGGGTCAAGGAAGTGAAAGGTACTTGTGCCCCCAACCTCCCACTCTTCCCTTATAAGTCGACCTTGGAGGCCTTGTGTGTTCCAAGGTCATTCCACAAGAATGTATTAAGGTTTTGCTCTATAAATCAGTGGTTCTCAACCTTCCTAATGCCACAGCCCTTTAATACAGTTTCTGTGGGTTGCGACCCACAGCTTGAGAACCGCTGCTCTAGATGGAGGAAGTGACATAATCCAAACAGGACTTTCCCAGAGTGAGAAATAAACTAAACTGTGTTAATCCATTGAGAGTTTGAGTTCGTGTGTTGAAATAGCCATGGTTATTTACCCTTAAGTACCAGTAATTAGCTTTAATAAGCACACATTCCTTCCTAACCAACAGTTGGAAATCCTAACATTTCTCTGTAAGCTTGTGGGTTTTAGAATACCGCTACTTACCACAGGCAATGGTCCAATAAACCAGAGAGTCGGGAGTCTGGTACAGGATGCGGTAAGGAGCCACCCGAGCGCTGGAGTCCAGCACGACGTCAAGTGTACCCACCAGGAGACCTGAGGGTAGAAAACGGGGAAACAGGTAAGGATTTCTTCTGTATTTCCCCAAATTCCCAGGGGTAGTGTGAATGTGCCTTCTGTTGGTTTTCCCAGCAAACCCATCTCCCACTGCAGGACACCTTGACAAAATTTCATATTAGATGTGAGGATGCTGGCTCTACACTACATGCTCCAACAGACTCCAAAGAAACCAAAAGCTGAAAAACAGACCACTGGCTTCAAAAATATGGAAGGTGACCAAAGGTCCTAGCACAGTCCTCAGCACATGGTATTTATAAAAGCCTGTTTAAAATAAGAATAAGCAAAGGATTGAGCACTCGTATGTTGGGGTGTCTGCTTTACTCACATTATTCCTGATGTGTTTTTATTTTCCCCTTTTCACCTAAGGAACAAATCCTTAACAGGAGCAACTAGAAAATCATAAGAGCCAGTCAGGTATACCTGATTCAGTTGGCCAGGCTGTCCCACTTGTTATTTTAATCTGTCCTACTTTCCTTTTGTATTTAAAAAAACTAGTATAAGTCAGCTCAGCCAACACTAATTGAGTTCCTATTATGTGCAAGTCTAACCCTGTGGGCATAAAGTTGGAGAAGCACAGAGCCTACCCGGCATTTATAATCCATCAAGCAGTGCTTTAACATTGGGTCTGGGAGAGAAAAAGGGCCCGGACACAGGAGGATCTTCCCATTTCAACATCGGAGTGCTTTGCCATTTGTGACATCAATCATAATAACCAGGGGGGACAGACCTTGGTCCTGTACTCTGTAATAATGCAGGAATAAGGCGGAGGATCAGGACACACACAAAGTTGATTTCTTTGAGTTGGGAACGTCAGTGGGCCACTTATTCACCACTGCCCAGGCCCTTGGGGAAACTCGTTCACATCTTTGAAGTCCAGACAAGCCTGGCTACCCAGAAAATGAATTTAGGAACTTCCTTGTGTGAAATACAAATGCCCAGTACACCAGAGCTCACAGAAGAAGAGGCAGTGCCCTCTCTTTCCAAGAGGGAAGTTGACATCAAAAGTGCATGAAGAGCAGAAAGCAGCTTAGTGATCAAAGCTGGAAGGTGCCTCTAACGAGAAGTCTACTCAGGACCTGGCTGAGTAGCTCTAGCCCTGAGCCCCACAATCCCGTTTCTCACTGAGCAATCCTTTTTCAATATTCTGAGCCACATTTTCAGGTACAGAGATGACAGCAAAAGGATTCTGACAGCTTCAAACTGGGAGGCTGTCATCAGTGCCAATTTCTCTTGTAATTGCCTTTTAACCACACTGCACTGGGATTAAACACCAAACATCTTCTATACTTTTCTAAAATAGCACAGATGCACACACATGTAATTCTACAAGATATAATAAACCAGATCATTTAATTGGAAGGATGAATCCAGGATTCCCATAATTTAAATGCCCTAATGACTCCAAACCTAGATGGAACTCAGCACAGAACAGGGCTTGGACGCAGAAAGACCAATTAGGAACTTAGGCCAGTTGAATAATTTTAAGTCAAGACATTTTATTTCCAAAGCCTTGATTTTCTCAGTTGCCAAATGAGGACAATCACTCCCACAGGACTGTTTCTGGAGACTGAAGAATAGGATATAGGGGTGACAGGCTTCTGGGAGTGAGCAGGTAGGTCCCGTGACTAGAACCTCCCAAGATGTACCTTTAACTTAATTTTACTTTTATTTATAATTCGTGTTTATTGAGATAGATTTGGGATGGAACTGAGTAGTTAGTGTTGAGAGACAAAGACTAAATCCCCCAGCCTGCCTCGTTCTGCTACTGTTGAAACTAAACAGCACACTGAAATGCACCAACTTTAGTGCCCGTAGCACACTTCTCATGATGTTGTATTGAATCAGGGCCACAGGTTTTTTTTGAGACAGTTTCACTCTTTGACCCTGGGTAGCTGTCTTCATAGCTCCCAGCAACCTTAAACTCTTGGGCTCAAGTAATCCTCCTGCCTCAGTCTCCATAAATAGCTATGTTATTTTTGTAAGAATGTGTTAAGGTTTTGCTCTGGCCACACCGACTAGTATCCTGATAAACCCAGGACCCCTGAAGCACTTCCCTCCTCTCTGACAGCCTGGAGTCAGGGAAGGAGCTATGAAGTAGTCAATTCTGGTTCAGAAGAGCTCAGTTCCGGCTCTCACTTTGTTGTACCTAGCTCTGGGGGATGGAACAGGCCATTTAACTTTCAGCTTTGATTTCCTCAGTTGTAAAGTGATCGTAATAGCACTTGCCTTCCTAAAACAGGGTTATTAATCAAGAAGCCTACATGAGGTAGACCATGAGGAAGTCCTACCGTTGCCCTTGGTCTTTGTCCAAGGGCAAGGAATCCATTTAGATTAACTCCAAACCACAGTGACCATTAGCTGACCCGAACACACCAGGGGTGGGAGGTGGGGAGGAAGAAAAACACCTGCTGAAGTGGAAATTAACTCATTTGTTTGCTCTGGCCTTTAATGCATATGAAATGCATTAAAAATAAAATTCTTAGAGCTCGCAAAGTTTTCCAGAGGCGTAGATTTCCACATAATGTCCCACATATGTGTGTTTTTGCTTGCTTTACTGTGACTTGGGTTGACTACAAAAATTTCTAAATACTTTTCATTTTCTACGGATGGACGAGCTTATTAATAAAAGAAAGTGGAAAGTTATGCTAGCTGAAAAAAGTGGATTTCCTTCTACGCTAAGTAGATATACGAATGCATCACTGATGATTATTGAGTGTTTAAAACACCTCTTTTTTCTTGAATTAAAAGAAAAAACAAAAATGCTAAAACTACTGCAAGTGTCACATACGCTGCTTCTAAGCTACAGAAACCCTCGCCTGGGATTAGGGAGTTGCAGTCAAGGATTAGCACAGTTTCATAAGGCTCTGGCAGAGCGTTGTCATAGACAGACTCGGCTCCAAGGGACAAGTATAATTCACTGGGCAGAGCAGTGGACAACGCCCGCTTCTAAAATGCTTCTGTCCTCACGCTGCCACTTCTTAACTCTAAGACCCAACCTGCTGTGCCTCAGTTTCTCCACCCTTTATGGCTCCCCAAACTTATGTACTCTATAACATAAGAGAGGAAAGCCTTCAGGAAGGGTCCAACCCGATCCACACATTTTGATCATCACAGATGTCTTCAATTTGCAATCCATCCCCGATATATACTATCCTCATTAACAAAACCTCTGTTGTCGATCAGAGGTAAAGAAAACTGAATTGCTTAAAGTAGACCCCCCAGAGTGAGGGTTTCTGATTAGATGCCAGTTCTAAGTATCCCATTCATAACTGGCATCACCAACGTCCACTGAGATACAAATGAAAACAGGTACATACTTACCACAGATAGCATAATATCGGTAAATTAAATAAATTACTAAAGTAAATTATAGGTAGTATGATGTTGGGACATTGCATTAGGTGCATTTAAGTGAGAAAATTTTTGCAAAGAGTCCCTGAAAACTTATCCAAACAGAAAGTAGTATGTGAATTGAGATATGCTGTTGGCAAATCGAATCAGTAATACACTCATTCCTCACTAGCCCTGATGTTCTGCCCATTGCAGCCCCGAGCAGGCTTTTCCTTCTGCTTTAATGCTGGGCCTGTCTGTCCACTTTTAACTCCCCCCAACCTCAAATGACAAACTCCCAATTGCTCAATGCCTCTCTACTCTCTCCCAGTTTTCCTTCTGTAGTGTCTACTACTTGCACATCTTGCCTTGCTCTGTCTTTTTCCTTTCTCTCCAGTTTGGGGGCTCCTTTATGGCAGTGTTTAATTGATTCTTTTGGACCATAGGCCCTGCACTTTGCTTGGAGCCCTGAACACACATTTGATAAATAGATAAGCTAGGTACTTTTTAAAAAGCTAAATAAAAAACGATCAAGGTGGTGCCCGTAGCTCAGTGGGGGAGGGTGCCGGCCACATACAACTGAGGCTGGTGGGTTCCAACCCGGCCTGGGCCAGCTAGAACAACAATGACAACTCCATAAGAAGAAATGGCCGCACGTTGTGGCAGGCACCTGTAGTCTAGCTACTTGGCAGGCTGAAGCAAGAGAATTGCTTAGGCCCAAGAGTTTGAGGTTGCCGTGAGCTGTGATGCCACAGTACTCTACCCAGTTTTTTTTTTGTGTGTGTGTGTGTGTCTCAACAAAAAGCAATCAGGGTGCTTTCTAGATTGTACTGATACAAGAAGGCAAGACTCTGGGAAAGAAAAAATACTCCTATTCATAGAATACTAGGAGAAGGGAAATCTGGTCTGGAGAATCAAAAAAGAAAAGAAAAAAAGCATCAATTAGGGTTTTCTTAGGAGCCTTATTACTCATACCTCTGAAATCACTGTCAAAATACTGAACCTTTTCATCATTTCCCACAAAAAGCACTGTTTTAGCAGCTGCTCTAGTCAGCTATTTCTGGTGTTAAACAATCTCTGATTGCCTGAGATAACTAAATCTAATTATGGCCCTCAAAATAACTCTTCTCTGCATCAACCTATTACATTTGTTGGGGAGCATCTTGTAACACAAAAAATGCTATGTTCAAGGATATTCAGAAAACACTTGGCAAAATTGGTATTTTAAACCTCCCACTTGGTTGTGGGCACCAGAGGATGTGAATGTGGTCACCATTCCACACCTAGAGCACTGCTAGGGTCCTGGAACCAGCAGGCAGGCCACCCCCTCCGTGTGGGCAAGGTGTATGGGGAGAGTGCTGCACACTGAATTGTTCTTATGGAAATGACCAGTCCGTCTACAAATGATCTTGAATAATTTAATGTTAAACCGGAAAGGATCCTACCAATCCCTTGGCCTCCTCTGCTCCTTCAGCTGTGAAGCCAGGCAGAGATGGGGTAGAGACCTATGAAGACTACAGCAGAGTGGCCAGGTGGTCAGGGGAGTGGGCTCAACCTCGGCTCACAAACCAGCCAGTGCCTTCTCTGTGCCTCCAGCTTCCTGATAGGAAATAACAGTAATTACCCCAGAGAATACCTGGTATGTACCAGCAATACTGCTTAATGAAGTCTTCAAAACTATAGAAAAGTACAGGAAATTACAAAAAACACGTATTGCCACTCTGATTTTAACATTTTTACTGGGGGAGGTCTAAGGCCGCTCTACATAAACTCCCCCCCAAGACAAAGGAGACAAAGGAACTGGTCAGCCCCACCTCCGAAGTTTAACCAAAGGACCCTAACAAGCTATGAAAATTGCCCACCCCTGCAGCCCCATATAAAAGGGGTCTCTAACTGCCCCTGGCCACAGACACCATCTTTGCACTGCCCAGGTGTGTCACCCTCCCCTTTCAATAAACCTGGTCTGAACATCTCTACTCTGGTCTTGTGTCTGGGCACCACCACTTACACCTTTAAATGTTGCCTTATCTTCTTCAGAACTTTTTTTTTTTTAAGCAAATGTAACAGTGGAGGTTCCTCTGCACTCCCTCAATCCTATTTCCCTTCTCCATCAACCATTCTCAAATTGTTTCATATTCTTCCCATCTTGGTCCTTATACTTTTCCTGACCCAAATGTAAGTACACATAGCTAGATTTAACTGATGGGTATTTTACGGTTTACTCACTTGATAAGCTAACCTGCAACCTATTTTTCTCACCCAACAATATGTAAAATGTATCCAGGTTATACTAGTAAATCTGACTAATTCATTCCAAATATATCTATTTCACTGTATAAATATACTAATGCATACTATAACTTATACATTTCCCTAGTAAATGACACTTAGATTTATCTCCCAATTTTTCACCATAATATACACTGTAATTGTATTCTGTGTCCATGAATCCTTAAGCACGTGAGTATATTTCTTCAGAATAGAAGTGTTGTGCATTTTTAAGCCTTACTAGATATTATGAAACTTTCCAAAGTGGCCAGGAAAGTGTGGGAATACCCGCTTCTCCACATTTCCGACAGTATTACCAGATTTTTTAATGTTCACTCATCTCAAGACTGAGAAATGGCCTCTATTTTTGTTTAAATGTGCATTTCTCTAATTATTAGTGAATTTGAGTATCTTTTTCAGTTTGTTGGCCATTCCAGTTTCCCTTTCTATGAGTTGTTTCTCTTACCATGCTGTGACATTTGCTAAGAGGACCAAGTTAGACATTCAGAGTTTACCACCTAAAGGTTTCCACTAATATATATGAGATATGAGATCAATATATAATATATAATGTATAATCAATATACAATATATGAGATTTCAATTCATTTCAGCAAATATTCACCGACCTTTCTAAAGCCAGAGAAGCTTGGCTTCACTTGGATTCACTTCTTTATACATCTTCTTTATGAATGTTGTAATTTTTTATCAGTTATTTGCAACTTCTATGCATCACCCCCAGGTCTGGCTTGCTATCCAGGAAGACAGGTTTCTGTTCATCACCTGCCACCACCTTGTTCTTCTGCCTGCTCCTCCCTAGATGTAACTGATATGTTCTCTGGAAGCCTCAGAACTAACTGAGCTACATAATAGCAGACAGAAAGTAATTAAACAAAACCAGCTGGACCCAGCTGCGGACTGACACAAACTCCCTGTACACCATAATATTTAAACTTCTTTTAACAAGGCTTGTTTGCTTGTTTTTAAACTTTAAAGCCTTCAAGGCTTTGCACAAGGCTTTCACTTGATCTGAAATGTTCTCTCTTTTTTCTCTTCCTTGCAAACTTCTTCCTCTTTTTTTGTTTTTTTAAGAGACAGTCAATTTGTTGCCCTTGGTAGAGTGCCGTGGTGTCACAGCTCACAGCAACCTCCAGCTCTTGGGCTTAAGCGATTCTCTTGCCTTAGCTTCCTGAATAGCTGGGACTACAAGTGCCTGCCACAATGCCCGGCTATTTTTTTGTTGCGGTTCAGTCAGGGCCAGGTTTGAACCCAAAACCCTGAGTGTATGGGGCTGGTGCCCTGCCCACTGAGCCACAGGTGCCGCCCCCTCACAAATTTCCATTTCCTCCAATATCCAGGTCAATGACACCTAATCCATGTTTTCTGCTTCCTCCCAGCGTCCTCCCTCCCCGTACTCTCAACACTCAAGCCTCCATAACTGCTCTCTTTTCTGGGCTCTGCCAACCGCCTTGCACGTTTTATTACTCAGATAATTATCACATTGTTTCCTACTTCAAAAATAAAAAACTGCAGTTTCCTCCCACCAGACTGTCTAAGCACTGCCTTATCTATCAAGGAATTCCCAAAGCCTGTAACACGGTTCAGCCCATTATGCCGAATATTTATAATATGGACCACGGAGGTTTCGGTTTGCTAACATTGGGAGAAACCAAGAATTATTTTCTGAACTTTTCATCTTCATGCCACAGTTCCCAGGATAGTAAGTTCTAGTAGATCTGCCTTAAATAGTTAAAACTGTCTAAGAATCTTACAATCAAAGGAGACTGAGACTTGAGAAAAAACCCAGACAATTCCATATCAAAAGAGCGTGAAGCAAATCAAACTTATATCTGGCACTGTTTACCTTGGGAAATCAACTTCTCTAATTTCACTGGTAATTTTTCCCTTTTTTCATCAATACTGTGATTTTTCTAGAATTAAGTTGGATTGAAATCAGAGATATTTAGGGAAAGAAAAAGTCTTTCTTTTCTCTTCCTTTGGGAAATAAGTCTAGAGATTAGTAGTTATTGTCAATAAACAGGAAAACCCAAAGATTTGATTAGCCATTTGAAACCCCTGTGCCCAACACACAGATTGGTAAATACTGTGTTTGCAACCCATACTGGCCAGGAGACTGAACTGCCAGGTGAGGCTCACTTCTATAACTACAAATGTAACTAAGTTCAGAGTGTCAACACAAACAATGTGAAGGTAAGCGTGGGTTACATGGGCTATGTAATGCAGGAATGCAGGTGAGAGCTGCCATTTATGTAAGCAGGTGGGAAACAGGGAATGCTTGATGGAGCAGGAGATGGAGGCAAAGCATTTTTCTTTGCTTTATGAGCTCAAAGAGTATTATAGTTATTCTCAAGTACAGGCATTACTGGCTATAAGGTAACACCTGTATAAGGGAAAGACGCCAAAAGACTTCAACCCTTCCTCTCAAATTTAATAAGCACATAGCTAATCCCAATACTGTTACCGCACAAAGAGGATCCAGCTGCCTGTCACTTTCAGCCAGATGTAGAAACGAGGATTAGAGCTAAATGAGCTTTGTCGTCAGAAGTCCAGGTACTCTGGAGAACAGGGAGAGTAGTCTCTTGAGTCTGTTCTGCCTCAGTTACAATTCTAATAGTTTTTATAATGAGAAACAAATCCCCCACGGTTCAACTTTATCTAATAGGAATTAACATCAAAGTAGTCTCCATGTTAACAATGCAAAATGTTTAAACAACAGAGAGGGAATTTTCACTTTAACAAAATATCTAAGAGAATCATTATAGGAAACATCATATCATCAAAATCACTTTTACTCTACTAATACCACAACACCAATTGTCCACGTGTGACTACGTCCTCAAGTCTCCTGAGATGAACATCCTCACAATTATGGAGAAACCGTAACTAGGTAATCACGGGGGGAGGATGTGGGGAAGAATGGGAACTCGCAGACGAGGTTTGCTGCACTGCTTCAGCTTAGCTTCTCACGCTCCATCTTGTGAGCCGCTCCTCTGGCTTCAATACTAGGATTCTACCTTCAGTGTAAACTTATCTCAGAGCAGTTATAATGTATTTTCATGAGTATCAAATGATCACCTATTCCTTCCATATCTTTAGATGAAAATGGTTTCTCAGTATCCTATATCCTCACTCAAAGGTGGGAGATGCAAAAAAAAAACCAACTTGACCTCCTGGCAGTGGTTCTCAACCTTCCTAATGCCGCGACCCCTTAATACAGTTCCTCATGTTGTGGTGACCCCCAACCATCAAATTATTATTATTTTGAATGAGGTCACCACAACATGAGGAACTGTATTACCAGGGTCGTGACATTAGGAAGGTTGAGAACCACTGAGCTAGAGTTTAGGAGAATGGTGATTACCAAAGGCTGAGAAGGGAAGTGAGGGGTGGAGAGAAGTTGGTTAATGTGTACAAAAATACAGTTAGACAGAAGCAATAAGTTCTAGTGTTTAATAGCACAATATGGAAATTATAGTTAACAATAACATTCTATATATTTCAAAATCTAGAAGAATTGTCATGTTCCCAATACAAAGAAAAGATAAATACTTGAGATGATGCCTATCCCAACTGCCCTGACATAGTCCTTTTGCTTTGTATGCATGTATCAAAATATCACATACCCCCTAAATATGTACAACTATTATATATCAATAAAAACAACACTGGGCTGGGTGCCTTGGCTCATGTCTGTAATCCTAGCCCTCTGAAGGGCTAGGAGGGTGGACTGCTTGAGTTCACAAGTTTAAGACCAGCTTGAGCCAGAGCAAGACCTCCTCTCTAAAAATAGCCGCCGTTGTGGCAGGCACCTATAGTCCCAGCAACCGGGGAGGCTGAGGCCAGAGAACTGCTTGAGCCCAAGCGTTTGAGTTGTTGTGAGCTGAGATGCCACAGGACTCCACAGAGGGTGACAAAGTGAGACTCTGTCTCAAAAATAAATAAATAAAAATAAAACAGTATTAAAAATGGTTTTATCAACAAGCCTATTAGGGGATGTCATCAGGTCTTCTTCAACCCTTCCTCTCAAATGTAATAGCTGCTTCTCATGACACCATTTAGCTGTGCTTATGTCTCAGCTGCCTTCAAAGATAACATTTTACTTGAGGGGAGGGAGCCAGGCTTACCCCTCCTCTCTAAAAATATACGCACACAGGAACTCACCACTGTGGAAAGATGAATTAATGAGAATCTAGCAGTACAGCAAACACATCCCTGGGTGTGTCCGTCAGGACAGCGCTTCTTAAGCCATGTGTGACGAGAAATCAGTTTTTGTTTCTTTGTTTTTCAGTTTCCAATCTGTTATAGTTTCATACGTCTATAAAATATGATGCCTATGAAATACTAAAATATAGATACAGTATGAAAAAAGATATAAAAATACAAGCCTCCAATTGTTTATTATTAAATTTAAAAAATTGCTCTACTTCCTAAATGATTAATTTCAATTTCTGTTCTTCACTGGAGGCAGACAGATAATGGAATAGTTTGAAAACTGGGACTTAGAATAGTATTGAAGAGGGGATGCCTTAGGGCAGTCATTTTCTCAAGACTATGTTTATTAGAATTATGTGTACAAATTTAAAGGGAGCATTCAATTCTGTAACTTATTTGGGGAAAATTATTATTTTCAAAATGCAACCTAAAACAAAACTCAACTAAACCATTTCTCAGTGGAAGGCAAGAGTACGTGAACGGAGAGGGCATGAAGGTTTTTGTTGCACATTTATCCCCCAAGGGGCACTGGTTTAAAAGTGCAAACCATTAGGTGAGCCCTGAGAGCCCCTTGTCTCATTTTTTTTTAAAGACGCTAACAGGGGCAGAATGATAAAGCTAAACTACATAATTCTATGTAGACATTTAATGCCATGTTCTCCAATCCTATACAGCCTCCACTCTGTAGTATTTCAAATACCAAATCTGGATCACAGGGTCTTTGAAATTCCTACTTATAAGTACCTGAAAAATTAAAGCTCAGCAGAAAAGAAAGAAGCCACAACTTTCATATTTTCCATCTCAAAATACAAAGCACAGGCTGGGTTGTAACTAAACAAACAGAGCGGAAAACTGGAATTGGAAGAGCATTTTTTCTGTATCCAATTAGTATGTGCAGCTCAACCCTCCCAAACACCCTCCAAGGCCACGTCTCCCAGAAGCTGCGCCGTTCACCGCAAGTCCTGCTCTGAAAGCCACCATGCATCCTCCTGCATAAAGAGAGAGCAGTTGGGATGGGTTTTTCCTTCTCTTTGGGGTGGTGTCTGGGGAGGAATAATTCAAATTTGTTTTTATGCTATACCTTTATGCCCTCATCAGAACCAACTCCATAATTTGCAGGGCCTAATATAGAAAGGAAAATTCAGGTCCCTTTGTTCAAAAATTCTTCAGAATTTTAAGACTGAGGAAGCGGAATATTAAACCGAGGCCAGGGCCCTTCTGGCAGCAGGTCCCCGTGCACAGGCTACACACCTCGGAAGCCAGCCTGACTCAGCAGTGTGCTGGATAGGAATCCCCATAAACAAGCTCCCCGTTCCCAGACCTCATCTAGGATCCAGATCTGCTCTTATACAGGCCAATGAGGCCAAGGGGGGTGAACTTAATCAAAAACACTCTAGGCAGCGGTGTCATCCCATTCCTCAAGCCCTCAACTCTATAACAGCATAGCAGACCCTGTTTTGTTAGATTTACAGCTGCTTTCGTTCCTGTCACAGGAAGGTACCTTGATTCCAATGTTCCTGTAGAGCAGTGATTTCCAACTGTGTGCCAGGAGAGGAGCTTAGGTGTGCTGTGAAAAGTTTTAAAGATCACTAATTATTTTCAAAAGAAGTTCAAAACAAAGTAAGTATATTGCTTTTGTGCTCTTTCTTTGTTTGTTTTGATCGACATAATTTAAGTGTGACATGGAAGTTTAACTATAGGGTTAAGTGTGCCATGAGATAAAAAAGGTGGCAAAACGCTGCTGTAGAGGCAGGTCTGAAAACCTGAAACTGACAGGTCAAAGCCAGCCAAGATCAGCCTTGACAGAGGAAGAGAACCCCTTTGGGGGCTGGTGGGAGCAGCCCATCACTATGAAGCCCAGCCCTGTTTCTAAGGGATGCGCCATGTTAGGGTGAAATTCTCAGCAGGTGCTCTGCTTGGGATGAGAAAAGAATTTCTCTAGGCCAAGATTACGATATAAAAGTGTAAAATATAAAATATTTTTTATTTTACAAGAACACAGAGGGAGAGAAGGAATGATGGGGATAAGAAATGGCGTGGCACCCCAAAGAAAGAAAGGAAGTATGGCAGCACTGAGATCCAGGGGTAGCTGAAATCAAGGAGGACAATGCAAGTGACAGCAGCCAAACTCACGAGGTGCCGTGGATGTGAATGCTGTGCCCGGTTTGTTCGTCCAGGCAAGGTTGAAGACAGACCCTTTTCCAGGTGTTCCCAATCCTGAGGCCTGTTAGTTCATATTCCATTGTTCCTGAGGACACTCAGGAACACCTTGAGGCTAAGGAGAAAAGTTCTAGAAGGCAAAGGAGCTGGTGAAATGTAAAGAGAATTTATATTTCCTTTTGGTCTGCCGGGCTCCTCCGTAGTTTGTGAAAACAGAGACCCACGTATGGTGGGAGGGTGCAAGCAAAAGAGAGAAAAAACAGGCAGAGAGAGACTGATTTATTCCTTACTGAAAAACTGGAAGTTAATAATTTATCATTTTACTATAAAGACAGGCCATCCTTACACACCACATCAATCCCCTCCTGGACACCTGGGGGGGTGCCTCCCAGATGCCCTCTCTCAGAAGGCCACATTTGCAGGAGCCACTTACAGCCTGAGATACTGACTCTTCCTCTAATTTGTCATGCACACTCTTAGTTAGTACATCTGCAAATAATTGAGAGCATCTATAAGCTAAACAACTTGATGATGAAATAAAATTATAAAGTAGAAACAAGGCTGAACTTAAAATTGCATTTAGGTAATGAAATAGAATGTGTAAATAAATTACAGGGTATCTATGTAATGATATATAGCCATTTAAAGTCAGATTCTCTAATTACTAAAGGCATGGTGAAATGCACCTACTTACGTTAGTGAAAAAAAGAGCACAAAACTAATTCTTATCCTGTATGATCCCAATTTGTCAAAAGAGTATAACACCTATATAAAAAATTACAATGTATGTATCATTTTTAAAGATAACAAAAATAAATGCAAATATTATCACTGATAGGTGAGATGATAATTTTGCTTTCTTCTCTATGCTCTTCTGTGTTTTCAAAAATTTCGAGTGTTCACTTAATACTTTTACTAGGAGAAAACAATTTTTATAATTACTTTCAACCTTACTCTTTGGACTTATTTTACTCAAAGAGAGATCATGCCATTAAGTAAATTGTTGGTTACTATGATTATAAGAAAGCTGCTACTTCATTACAGATAGCCACAAGTTAGAAATCTTGTTGCTAGGATGAAACATGCAAGCCAAGGGTTCCAGATGAGCGGCTCCTATAAAAACATGCTTCAGTGGAGAGGGGCCTGGTTTGTACATTTTAGAAACTGTTTTGTTGGAAGTTCATTTTTCCCTCTGGTATAAAAAGCTCATCAATGCTACCAACTGGTGGGTATTCACATACGCCCCATCATACTGCTTCACCCAACTGTAGGCGCTGGGTGTTTAATATTAATAACTAGCATACCTTAAGTTAGGACGTTTATAGTGTCAAAATGAAAACTATAAAATTCTAATGAATCAAATTGATTTCTCCATTTTCATTAAATATATAAGTACCATGTGTTGCCTTTAACTGTATTTAAGGAAGACCAAGAAAGAGCCTGTCTGTGCGTCTGTGGACAAAGAACATTCTGGAAGGACTGTATTACATTAAACTATTAATAATGGTTACCTCTGGGGAATGACACAGATATGGGAAGAATCAGAGACTTTGACTATTAGAACTATATTATTAAAAGTAATTTTTATACTGTTGAGCTATACTTCATAAGATTTGGTACTCATAATTATTTATAATGTGCATGTATCATAATAAAGTAATAACAACAAAGCTAACATAGAAATAACAAAATATTATAATGCAGATTCTACTGTAAGAATTTATAAATAATGAAACTATGTGACCAATCAGCTCCTGTTGCTCTCTGTAAAGGTCACCGGCTGGGGGGGAGCGAGGCAGAGTGTGTGCATGATACAGCATGAGGCTGCTGTGGGCTGCCTTTCATTGGGGACTCTGATTAAAGCAAACACAAAGGGCTAACATGTGGCTTAGGGTAAAGAGCTGAGGCAGACCAACCACAAACTCTCTCAAGAATTTGAGCTGAGAAATGTTAAGAGAAAAGCCAAGTAGCTAGAGAAGAAGATGCGGTAAGAATTCTATCAAAAAGGGAATATTGCAAGCAAGGCAGGATATGGAGGCAGAAACATTTGGGGTAAAGAAAAGACAGAAGCCTGAGAAGCACGGCCAGACCCCGCGTCCATAAGAAATAATAAAAAAAAAAAAAAAAAAAAAAAAGGGCAGTGCCTGTGGCTCAAGGAGTAGGGCGCAGGCCCCATGAACGGGAGGTGGCGGGTTCAAACCCGGCCCTGGCCAAAAACTGCAAAAAAGTAAAAATAGCCCAGTGTGGTGGTCTGCCTCTGGTGAGTAGGAGGACTGCTTGAGCCCAGGAGTGTGAAGTCACCTGGAACTATGATGATGCCACTGCACTGCACTCTACATTTCACCTGGCTGACAGAATGAGACTCTTCAATAAATAAATAAATATGCAGAAAAACAGACCACGATATCAGGAGATCCTAAGCACCACTTCCCTCCAGCTGTCTTGTCTCCAGTCAGCCTTCCAGGCCTTATTCCAGGTCACAGGCATCATGAAGGAAAAGCCCAACTATTTGAATTCAAGGTAACTTAAATGAGTGTCTGTTCCTCACAACCCGAAGTCCCCAACTAAATCTCTGACCCATGCCCTTGGCTCTAACAAGATGGGCTCTTGGAGTAAATGTTGCCTTCTACACTAGCGAGCCTGTGTTATCCAGCGAGGTGTCAAGACATTAACAGCAATTTAATAATATGCTTTCCAGTCTTGTATCCAACTATTCTAACACAGATAAAAATAGTGGCTACAGAACTGTAATTAAAACAATCACGCTATTTACAGGGGAGCTCAGCAGCAGCCTGCCTTCATTATGGGAGCTGTGTGTGACCTCCCCTCTCTGAGGACATGCAACTCGGCCTGCACTCCCTCCTCAGAATCCCAGGCCTCCCTCAGCCTTCAGCCATCTGGGCAAGACTGAGGAACATCTCCTAGAGAAATTTCAGTGTATGATGGATCAAGTGATTCAAGTGAGAGTAACCTTCACTTAAGAGTCAGATAAAGCCTTAAAGAGAAAATTGAGCTGGGAGGACCTGAAAATAAAAGGAACACCACAGCACCAATAAGGGAGAGCAATCAAACAAGGACATCTGGCTCAGCGCCATAGCTCGTTGGTTAGGGCTCTGGCCATATACACTGGGGCTGGCAGGTTCGAACCCAGCCCAGGCCTGCTAAACAACAATGACAACTACAACAACAACAGAAATAGCCGAGCATTGTGGAAGGCGCCTGTAGTCCCAGCTACTTGGGAGGTTGAGGCAAAAGAATCACTGAAGCCCAAGAGTTCAAGGTTGCTGTGAGCTATGATGCTACAGTACTCTACCAAGGGTGACATAATAACTCTGTCTCAAAATAAAATAGAAAAAAAAAAAAAGGAAATCTGCCAAAGATGGTTTGACTTTGCAAAGCCAAGTGGATAGTAACCAGTTATGCCCTTATTATGTCAAGGTGTCTATTGTAATACTACATGTTTTTCTTTCTTTCAAAAAAGAGACAATCTTACTTCATCACCCCGAGTAGAGTGCAGTGGCGTCACAGCTCATAGCAACCTCAAACTCTCGGGCTCAAGTGATTTTCATGTCTCAGCCTCCCAAGCAGCTGGGAAAATAGGCACCCACCATGACGCCTGGCTAGTTTTTTCTATTTTTAGTAGAGATGGGGCCTCACTTTTGCTCAGCCTGGTCTCAAACTCCTGAGCTCAAGCAATCCACCCATCTCAGCCAGCCTCCCAAAGTGCTAGAATTACAGGTGTGAGCCACCGTGGCCAGCCTTGAGTTTTTCAATACATGTAAACAACCTGCCAAAGTGGATGAGTCCCTTAGGCAACATCTTAGATCCAACAGAGATTCCCTAAGTCCTGGTTCACGTATGCCCTGGAAAGAGCTTGTTAACTATTTCAAAAAGTATCAATAATGGGTAGAAAGAAAAGATCATTGGCAATAAGAAAACCACTATACTAGGGTAGGGAAGCATTTCTTTGCAAAGCGATTTCAAAGTCATTTCCAAGGAACTATTCTTCTTTTCATGGTATAAACCTGTTACAATGACACAGTAGTGTGATGCTAACAATGTCACTGACAAATGTCTTCAAATACAGACTGATAAACAAAAATGAAAGGCAGAGAAATTATTTTTTATATTTTTATGTTATTAATGAATGAGGAAATTAAAAGTAATAAAGGGCTTTTGTTTCTTTCTCCCTGGATTGTATCTTCTATACCCAGCTCCTTAATCTCTGAAGCAAAAATCTCTCTCTCACACATACACACATACATGTACACATGCGCACATGCTGTGCTCACTTAAACTACGTGTAGACTAGTGAAGGCTCGCTCTAAAACAAACCCTCAAAGTTTAGTCTCAATCTATCTTTGCATTTAATAAAACACAGTAATGCAATAAAAGCACAGGATTACATCAAAATAAATGTTTTTTTTTAAATTTAAGAAAATCACATGGAAGAATTCCCTGTGTGCCAGTGTTTCTCAACCAATATCCTCTTTGAATGAACAAAAGTTTCCCTCTCTTTCTGAGGGAAACCCCAAATAAAGGGGTTATGCCACCCCAAATAAAGGTCATGACTCGGTAGAGAACCAACACGTATTTCCTAAACCAGGATGCATATGAAAGATTTTGCACAAACTTTCCTTCCTGTCATTTGTATTAAGAACAGAGAGAGAGAGAAAGCCCAAGTTGTTTTTTTAATTTTCCAGTTATAAAAAACAATATTTAAGATGCTCCTTCAGACCCTGCAGGCCTTCCTGTTTGATAGCTACCACGTAAATGATTAAAGAGTGCCAATGATTCTTCCTTGAAGGCTGATTCACTATCCCTTCCTTATCCTTTTAGACATGACTCCAGTTTCCTGTTGTGACAGTATTTCATTCATGACTATCACTTCATTTCTCTGCAGCATGTCAACTATTACTATATATTGGGCACAATAAACCTTCGCCTTCAGCTGAAAATGGGCAGAGCAACATTAGGGATCTCATCCCTGTACTTGCTGGCTTCCAAGCTTCCTTTGCTGGTCCAAAGCCAGGGCCTCTGGGAAATCAAGAACACAGATCAGGAAACCAGATTCTTTCCACAGCTCAGTTGCAGCGTGAAGATTATGTGATTGGGAGAAGTGTGTGTTTCATGCTCTCAGGGGTTCCACTGAGTGTGGCATAGTGCGGTCAGGAAAGACAGGGAAGAAGCCACGGTATTCTCAGGGGCCCATCACTGAATTCTCTGGGTCTACAGGCCACGGCTTCCCAGAGGTGCTCCAGGAAATGGTGACAAGCTGGCAGCATGATTAACCCTCTCAGCCCTTAAGAAAGCTTGGTAGAACCTCTGTGTGCCCTACAAATACAGCCATTTTCTATGTGCACTATGATGTGAAAATAGGTAAGCATTAAAAGCATTTTAGATAACAGTTCTTTGAAATACAGTATTTTGATACATTCAATTTCAGTGCATACTGACAGTATTCAATTCATACTATGTAGTTTCCCCACAATTTGCCTATGAAGTTACACTGAATATGCTTTGCTTAATTTAAATACAATATACATCACTTTTAAAGGAAAAACACATCTAGATGTGCACATTGGAAGGTGACTCATGACATTTGCCTGATTTTTGCTGCTAGTTGTGCTAGTTTCGGGGGGTTTTGTTTGTTTTGTTTTAAGGATAGAACGATCCACTCTTTGCAAAAGTGTTAGGTTCTCTTATCCTCATTCCTTGTTCCTCTAAATGAACCCTGAGGAAAACTGACCCCCACATACTAAACATCTCATATAACCTAGGTTCTCATACTTCTTCAGCCCTTCCCAGATTAACTAATGAATAAACAATAGCAGTGATCTGGCACTTTCACAAAGAACAAGCCAAATGATTAGGAAATTACCAACATACCTATTTTCAAGGAAACCCCTAGAAAAACTAATCTCTTTTAACTTAAATCTGGGAGGCTATTCTGCAACTCAAGGAAACTATTTAAATGTTTGTTATGATTTATGTCCTTGACAGAAACAGAATGTTTCCAACATAGCAAAGCTCACTTCATGTTGGGCTAAGTTATCAGAGGAGGTACATTCAAGTCCCCATTGACAAGCTGTGTGACTTTAGACAAGTGACTTAGCCTCTCTGAGACATGGTTTCCTGCCACTAAGTCATGAATATTTTAGGATCCCTAGGATTGTTGAGAAGATCGGATGACATGCTGTGTGTGGGAATGCTTCATGAACTGTGAAGTATCTTTCTTGTATGATATAACTAAGGTTTTTCTTAAAATAATGCTTAATTTTGGAGCAAGGAAGGAGCTTCAAGACATATACTTCTGTCTTCTCGTACTATTGAAAAGGTGATGGAATGGTAGGAGAAAAAGTGTTTGTCAAGTCTCTGCTCTGAATCTTAGTAAGCAGCCACTACGGTTAGTAGTGTCTAGAAGAGGTGAAGGAAAAATGTGATCTCAGCCCTCAGGCGTGAGATTTCATCCTTATCATCATGAAATAGACACCGAGACCCGTGGAGAGGAGGCTTTGCTGGGCACTGGAAATATAATCTGACTGTACTGTCTCTGAGAGTAGGATCTGGTTGGAAAGACAGAAGCGGCACACACAAACAGCTACCACTAATATGATCATGTGCTCCATCCTGTGAAGGAGGAGGGTACATGTAAGATATTTACACACTGACTACCCACCACTTAGGGGCTCATGCAGGACAGAGTTTTGAACTGCCTCTGGAAGTGGGCTTGGTAGAAGGTAGCTATTAAAACCATGAGCTTTGCATTAAAAACTTGGGTAGCGCCTATAACCCCAGCCCTTTGGGAGGCCAAGGCAGAGAATTCTTCAGACCAGGAGTTTGAAACCAGCCTGGATAACATAGCAAGAGTACATCTCTACAAAAAAAATAAGTTTTTTTTTTTAATTTTTAATTAGCCAGATGTGGTGGTGCACACCTGTAGTCCTAGCTACTCAGGAAGCTGAGGCAGAGGAATCACTTGAGCCCAGGAAGTCAAGGTTACAGTGAAGTATGATGTGCTCTAGCTGGGCAGCAGACCTGAGACCCTGTCTAACAACAACAACAACAAAAAAAAAACCTTGGATGAAATCTAAGTCCCATGGCTTCCTACGGTCATGAACTTGGGGCAATCTATATAATTGATAATACAGTTTCTTCACCCACAGAATGAGGATAATAATAGGATCTTCCTGGTGGGGTTGTGGTGAGGATTAAAGGAGACAATGCACATGAAACATTTTGCACAGGGCCTGGCACTCTGTAAGTGTTCAGCTAATAGCATCTATTGCAGCTATTGAAGCACATGTAGCCTCTCAAGGTGCAAAGGCACCTGGGATGTGTGGGGAACAACAAGTCCATCAACTCATTGGCAAGGGAGTGCTGCAAAGGTTTGGAATTGACCTCAGATTGCAGCCAGTGGACCCCTGCTCAACTGTTTCAACTTTATCTTACCAACAGAAGCATACAGACCAGTGGTTCTCAACCTTCCTAGTGCTGTGACCCTTTAATACAGTTCCTCATGTTGTGGGGACCCCCTAACCATAAAATTATTTTTGTTGCTATTTCATAACTGTAATTTTGCTACTGTTATGAATCGTAATGTAAACATATGATATGCAGGATGGTCTTAGGCGACCCCAGTGAAAGGGTTGTTCGACCCCTAAAGGGGTCGTGACCCACAGGTTGAGAACCGGTGATCTAGGCTAAGCTTAGGGTCTCATGTGTTGCGGTATAAAAATCACTTTTGCAGCAGTGTGCAGTAAGTAGGAAGGGGGAAACAGGCAGAAGACCAGTTAGAAAACTTTTTATGAGGGAGAGTAGGAGATTTATTAAATCCTTTCTTTTGTGCTAGGAACTTTTCTAAAACAGAATTATATCTTTAGTCCTCACATAAATGCAGCCTGGTATGATCTCCATTTCATGAAATGGAGGCTTGGGACATTAACTGGGCAGAGATGGGATCTGTTTGTCCAAGCCAGTCCACTGGGCTGCTTCCCGCACACAAAGAAAGAAGGGCCATGAACTTCAGGGAGGAACAAGGGACACTGAGTTCCAGCGTGTTACTTGGCCACTCCAGGGAGGGGGATGAGTTCTCTGCTATTATTTGTATTAGGGTAAAGACTTCTTAAATCCACCCTCTCCCTGGAGGACCAGGCTTTGAAGAGTTGGTTTCCAAGGTGCCCCATAAGCTTCTAACCTCAGTAACAAGTTTGGGCCTCAATAGGTTTGTAATTTTCTGTTTGCTCTCCCAAAGAGAATGACATGACCCTTGGAACTGGGACCACAGACCAGCTCTTTGCATGTGTACCCAGAGGGCCACATCTTTACCCAATTGGCAAAGGTAGCTCCTTTCCCAGTTCCTAGAAAGTGCTGTCTCACAGAGAGCAGCGCCCTCATTCTGCTCAGCCGGCCTTCAAAGGAAGTTTCTAGACTTCTGTGGGCATCTAATGGGCAGCAGATACCTGGGCCCAAAGGGTGGGGAAGGCTCTGGGGGTCCTGAGGGCTTCCTCCGTGAGGATTCAGGACTGGTCTGGGGAACATGGTCTTCATTTGCACTATAAGGTTTTTTTATACTCTGGATGGATTAGTTACAAAAGGGACTCTATATGCCAAGGATACATAATTACTCCAATTAATGCTTAACATAATAATCACCAATAATGGCTAATAGTGTTGACAGCATGCCAGGTGCTACCCTTATCACTCAAAATACATTTTCTAATTTAATTCTCACAAGAGACAAACAGCCAGTATCCCAGTTTGACAGATGAGAATATGGAGCTGGTAAAGTGGGGATATGTGCCAAGGGTGCTCACAGCTGCTACGTGGAACTCCAGAGCCTGTGGGGTGTCAGGGCAGCAGCTTCTAGGACAAATGCTTCAGAGAAATTGAAGATGCTCAGAGGGAAGCAGCAAAAGGGAAATAACAGGACAGTCTCCCACTTCCAGAAAATTCAGCCTGATCTCAGTCCTGGATCTCATAGCATCATTCCCATGTGTGTGTTTTCCTGACAATCTATAAACATATCAGTATTCTCGTCAATCTCCACTTGCATAACTGTTAGAAATTTTTAATACAGAGACTTGCCTCACCGTTAAGATGAAACACTCACAACAGGCCTGACCTTGGAAGCTGTGAGGCAGCTGGGCATACTGGCTACCCTTATTCTGCCCTGGATCTAGCCACCAGCCTGTGAACCCGCAATGGTCCAGTGAACTCCATCTCCTTCATCTTCCTAAATCCCAGAGTGCAGGAGGTCAGACACACTGACATCTGGCCACAGGCTGCTTTGTGAGAGAATATTTCTGGAAACCCCATCTACCCACTGGTATTATTAAAAACATTTTGACCAACTGTCTAGTTGTCCTCCAGTGGTTGAACACCTGTCTTGCCCAACGCCCCATGTCCTCTGAGCATGCAGTCTTTCCCCTTGCTAACACCTGCCCATCTCCACTGAGACCTTCACCAACTGCCTTAGGCTGAGCTCTTACCAGGCAATACACCCAGCCTCAGGGGGTCTACATTCCCAGCCCCATTCTCCTAGTCCTGTCCCATCACCAACCCAGGATGTATCTCCTCCCTGTTCTGGGATTCCCAAAAGACCTAGAGTCTTGTTTTTCGATCAACAGAAGTAATAACTGATGTGCAATCATCGTAGCAGGGAGCCTGTGGGGGGCAAGAAAAGGTTGGCTCAGATCAAGTTTCAACAAGAATAGCTTCAAATGGCATGAAAGCAAAGAAGAAAAGTTCCACTGATCAGTTTTAAATTTCACTCATTCGCTCTCCAAAAATGAAGATAAAAAAAAGCTCAGAAATAAAGGCCTGACAGCAATTTAAACTGTATCCAAGTGTGGTTGCTGAAATCTCTTCACTTAACCTTTCTCTGTGATTCTATAGACAGAAAGGTAAATTACTACCAAGAAAACAACTATTTCATTCAATCTGAACTTAGGTCAGAGGTCTAAATATCTCCCAGATTATTTACCATTCATACATATTTATATCTAGCAAACATTTGCTGAGTAAGTTCCTATGTGTCTTCCATTGGACTGGGTCATGGTGATGCCACGTTGATCTTGAGAAACCTTTGGTTTAGTGGACAGTAACATATGATAGGTGACACTATGACTCTGACCTAATAATAATGATCAAAAGTGATACCATTCTAAAGTTTATTTTTGCTCTTCAAGGTCAGGTGCAGTGGCTCTCACATGTGATCCTAACACTTTGGGAGGCTGAGGCAGGAAGATTCCTTGAGGCCAGGAGTTCAAGACCAGCATGAGCAACATAGCAAGACTCCCACCTCTACAAAAATGTTTAAAAAATTCGCTGGGTATAGTGTCATGCACCTGTAGTCTCAGATACTCCAGAGGCTAAGGTGAGAGAATCACTTCCTTGTGCCTAGGAGTTCAAGGTTACAGTGAGCTATGATCACACACTGCACTCTAGCCTTAGTGACAGAGCTAGACTCTGTCTCTAATAAAAAAAAAAAAAAACAGACTTGCAGCTCAGACCACAAAGGGCTTATGTACCTAACTTATAAACAGTTTCTAAATTGGTTGGTTAGAACCAGTATAACCACCAAATACAAAGTAGACAAAGAACAATAACAGTTTGCAGAAAAGGAAATATAAAGGGCTTAGAAACATGAAAAATGTTCAACATCACATAAAAGAAAATGCAAATTAAAACTACACTGAGACAACATTTTCAAGTCTCAGGATGGCAAAACTCCAAAGTATGATAACACATTCTGGTTAGCAAGACTAGGGAAACAGGCATTCCTCACACATTATTTGTGAATCTGTAACCTGGTAAAGTCCCTAGGGAGAGTAATTTGGCAATCCTACAAAATTTCAATGCATATGCCCAGTAGACCTATGACTTCACTTGTTGAAATTTATTCCACGGATCAATATCAATTACCTAAATGACATATGTACAGGGTTGTTTTATTACATCATGGGATTTATAGTAAAAGTTTGAAAACAGAATAAATGTCTATTACCTGGAGAGTAGTTAAATAAAATGATGGCATTACCATAGAATGGAATAACAGGCAACCATAAAAAATGCAAAGAGTGACGACAGCCTCTCTTTTGACAGAGGAAGATATACTGTTCACTGCAAAAAGCATGGTGCCGAAAAACCTTTCTGCACAAAGGGTTGGTATTTGCTTGGACATGAAAAAGAATCCGAGGAGGATGAAAAAATAAACCCAGTGGTATCCTAGAGTGGGTGACAACAGGCAGCTGGGTGACAGGGCTGAGAAGTTTTCACTCTATTCCCTTAATATCTTAGTTTTTTACCATATGAATGTACAGGGTGGACACAAAGTTCGTGTGCAATTTACCAGGTTAAACTGTTTTAAATTGCACATGAACTTTATGTCCACCTGTATTATTACTCAAAACTTATTTAAATGTTAAAAAGTGTCTTCATGACTGTGTCAAAGGTATTCTCTGCTGAGGTTAATAATAAGTTAGTCACCTAAAGAATTAGGAGAGAGAGGCTGGAGGGCGAGCTGCTGAGTGAGAGTCAGCACTGGCAGCCTCTCCTTCCCTTGTATCTTTTCCCAAATGTCAATTATGGACCTTCAGGGTAGAAGCATTTTCGCAAAACTACCTGGTAATACCTTCTTATAAAACAGTGTTACATAAGGACAAGCAGATATAAAACCAAGTCCAAACTTCTTATGTTCAAAGCTCATTTATAATTAGGATGTAAAACAAAAATATATTTAACAAGTTAAATACAGAAATATCATAAAACCAATGAGTCTAAAACAACCACACTGACTTACTGTGAGTAACTCATCAGTTGATCAGAAATACTATACAGACTAACATGGCCCAGCTGCTCTTGAATTCAGCACACTGCATATCTTTTGCTATGCAGTGTGGTTACTCCACCACCATTTCCCTGCTGTCCCTTGTTCAGTGTGCTGTGAAATCATTTGCCCTTCTCTTGCCCTAAGGCATAGGGCATATTATATATTCAAGTTTCCTTTACATGTTCAAGTTGCCTCTGCCATCTTCCCAGTGGTTCATGACAACTGATACGGGGCCAGTGTTGAAATCAATCAAAGTCCTCACTCAAAACACTGAAGTTGGCTGTGTGTAGTCAGTCACTCTGATAACCCAGAATAAAACCGTATTTAGGAGATTATGTTAGCCATATCGATATAATAAAAAATGCAAACATCAAATTTAAAAATTATAGAAAGAACTTAATTCTTAGTTCTCACAGATCCTCAACCATGTTTTACAGAGCCTAGTGAATACAACACAGCTGTAATTAGTTAATAAAAAGTAGGTGTAATTCCTCTGAAAGGCGGTCCCTGCCCCAGTTGTAGACTCTGCTGTGGACCTGACTTCCATGTCTTTCTTGACTTACTTGGTTCTCCTCTCTTGGCTACTTCTATTCTCTCTTGCACCACTGGCCACAGCTGTGGGGCAGCCTAGACCCCATTCCTGTGCAGACCTCCAGGTTCTCAATCCCCAGACTAGGGCAGAGCCCCAAACCACCTAGGGCCTAGGATGAGAATATGGACAATTGGTAATATTATAATTCCCATTTAGCACAAATAACAATCTCGAGGCACATACAGTAGAGCTTGCATTTCAAATCCTGTCTCATTAAGTCTTAACAAAAGCCAAAGAACTAATTTCAGTATTAAACATCTATGTAGATTCTTGCTAAATGAAGTATCTCAGGCATGGAGAAGATGTCATATATTTCTGCATTCTTAGTGTCTACATATAATAAACATGTAGTATCTGTTTGACAGATGAAGGAGTGAGTGATGAATTAGCCTGCAAGGTAAAAAAAGAGAAAGGCAAAAGAAGAGCCCATCAGAGTACGGAATGCTGGTAGACTCCACCTGAGCTGTCGGTTGGTCTCTCTTTGCTATCTCTAACCTGTGGGTCGCGACCCCTTTGGACTGTATTAAAGGTTCTCGGCATTAGGAAGGTTGAGAACCACTGCTCTAATCTCTTTAATTGCACAGAAGCAGTATTATTATCTTTTCCTAATTAAATTCTTTCTCCATGTAAAATGTGCTTTAGGAATCACAACCTACCAGAAAAACATGTAACTGTGTTTCCATGCACATTTGTTTTTAAAGCATTTGCAGGTGTACTATGGGGAGTCATTCTGATAGCTGGCCTGTTGCCAAGGCTAAAGCTGAAACAAGTAGGTTTTGCTGGCCCCAAGTTAATAAAGAATGTAATGTGGTAAACACTGTTCCACCAAATGTAATTCGTGGAGCGATTATAAAGGTCACTGGCTACACAGTTCACACACATTCTTCTGATACCATGCTCCACACCAGTCAAGAATGTGGGCCATAATCCAATAAAAGGGGAAAGGAAATGGAACTCTCTCTCAAATCCAAGTTGTTTGAGTTATATCAAGTTTTTTTTTTTTAACTTTAAGGGGTATAAAGGGTAAGAGTGCTAACAAAGCTTTCACTTGAGTTAAGTTAGCCAGTTTAAAAAAGGTAGAAATCTACTTCCTTTGATGAAGATTTAGACATGTGAAATGCAGATAAATTTTCAGCACTATTCTAAGACCCATGCTAGATCCTTTTGACGGTGCTTTGTTTCCTTTTTAATTCTTTCTTAAGTTTTATTCTTTCCCCTTCTGGGATTTTCTGTCTGCCGTACAGTCCTCATTTGCCAGAACTACATAAATGCCATTAAAAGTCTCCAGGTTGACACTTTGGGTTTCATGTCATAACCTGTGAAACCACCTTCCTGCATTTCAGAATGTCAATGCTCAAAAAATGAATGGGGGTGTAGATGGACATTAGCTAATTTTTTCATAATATGTTAGAGATATGCATGATTTGAACAGATCCCCACAGTTTTAAAGAGATTTAACTAATGCTGGAGGATTCTGATGATATGAAAATGAGACTGAATTCATCCCCCGTCCCAAACTTCAACTTGTCCATCACAATAGCAAAGAGCCCCCTTTTGGTTTTCAAAATAGAATGAAAAATAGTGATGCAACAGGGTTTTTTCTTTAGCATATACACAAATATTTTACCATACATATAAATATTCACACACACACATAATACATATTTTTTTCTTTAAATCCCCTTGAGCAATTATCTCATTTGGATCTGAGCAAACACTGTTTCAAGAGATATCACCACCAACCTGTCCAGATAATTCATTGTGGCCTCTGTGGAGCCAGACATCTCCAAGTGTTCCCAAGTGGCAGGGATTATATCTTCACCCCTCCCCCCCACATGTACTCCTGGAGAAAGAGGCCAAAAAAACCTTCACCTACTTTCACTTTGTCTCCCTATACCTTCACAGAGCTAACCCTGGAGGCCCACTCTGGCTCAGGGCACTGGAAAGCTGCTTCTGGGAGTTCAGTCCTTGCTATGATTAGTAAAGCCTGCACGGGACCATCCCTCCTCGGCAGCCAGCTCTGACAAGAAATGCCTTCCCAGTAGCCGGCTGTGTGTCCAGTGGCTACTCTGAGACCAGGGGCACCTGTGTAGGAAAAATCCCTCCACTTTAAATCCTTGAAACCAAGGGCCATCATATATTGTCTAAAGTGTTCAAAGGCACCATAGAAACAACGGGTCTGTGGCCCTGTCTCCCTGAGATGAGAAGTGGTACATGGATCTGTGTGCACACCAATGTGCTGAAGCACAACAACGGCGTGGAGCTGAGCGGCACAGGCAGCAAACGTGGATAAGGAGCCCCCGCCACCCTGCAGCGGAGAACACTGTGGATAAACATTCTTACTGTGGGAAAAACCACTGCACAAAGAGCCCCAAATATGCTTTGAGCTTCTATCCTAAGCAATCAATCAGACAGGACTTGCTTGTCATCAATGAATTCAAATAAATGGTACCTGTCCCTTACTAAAGATGGTTAGCCACATTCTAAATCAAGACTACAGGGCTGTCTAAACCTGCTTTCTAGGTTTCAAAGATGCAAGGGAATATGGGAGGTGGGCTGCAGAGTGTTTAAGTAGGTAGACGCCGTTCGCATGCCACCAGCTTACGCACTTAATTGCTGTGTAACATCAGGCTCAGTCCTCTGCAACACAGGGGCAAGGGTAAGTGCTACTTAATGAGGTTGTCAATTTGGTCAAATGGAAGAACATGTGTAAGGCACTGAGCTCAGTGCCAAGGTCTCAGTAAACATCAACTGTTTTATATCTTATTATTAGGATTGCTAATTAGTATGTGGAGTATCATTGACAAGATCTAGAAACTGTCTCCTAACTACCCATTTTTTTAAAAAAGGTTTCTGAATTCAAAAGGGTAAATAGTTTATAAGTTGATGCCTGTCTTAGATCTTAAAATCCTAAGGGATGATTCCATAGTTTAAAGCTGCAGTGCCCAACTCTGGGGCCACAGGCCAGTGCCAGTACATAGCCTGCTTGTAACCAGGCCACACAGCAGAAGGTGAGTCTTGTGCATGGGCAAGTGAAGTGTCCTCTGTATTTACTGCTGCTCCCATTGCTCGGGTCACCACCTGAGCTCTGCCTCTTGTCATTATCAGAAGTAGTATCAGAGTCTCATAGGAGCTCTGAACTATGAGATGAATCTAGGTCACATGCTCTTTTTTTTTTTGTAGAGACAGAGTCTCACTTTGTTGCCCTTGGTAGAGTGCAGTGGTGTCACGCAGCTCACAGCAACCTCCAACTCCTGGGCTTAAGCAATTCTCTTGCCTCAGCCTCTCGAGTAGCTGGGACTACAGGCACCCACCACAATGCCTGGCTATTTTTCAGTTGCAATTTGGCCAGGGCTGGGTTTGAACTTGCCACCCTCAGTATATGGGGCTGATGCCCTACACACTGAGCCACAGGCCTGCCCCCTAGGTCACACGCTCTTATGAGAATCTAGTATCTTCTACCTTTAGTCCCTAAAAAAATTGTCTTCCATGAAACTGGTCCCTAGTGCCAAAAAGGTTGGGGACCGCTGGCGGAAAGCACACACGTGCACGCACACACGCACACACTAAACACCTGCAGAGTGCTTCAGTGCATTCATTACTTGTTCCATCCTCACAAAAATTCTGAGGAGCTGATAGCATTTTTGTGACCCTATACCTATAAGAAAAGACATACTGGTGGAATTTCGTCTCAAAGCCAGGTCTTCTTATCCCAAATGCTCTCCTTTCCATCATACTGGGAGAGGAAGATGTCCCTTAACTGGTGTAGTGACTTCAAGGCTGAATCCAGTAAGAAGCACGGATTCCACCTCTTCCAGGTAAAGGAAACCACCATCAAATAGGAATGGAGCCGAGCACTCTAAGTTGAACCTCCCCACTGCTCCTCCTCATTCTCTAATCACTCATAATGATAGCCATGGCTTGAGCTCTTTGTGGGTTGTAAGTGCTACTACAAACCCTTTATACACTTATGAACTTAAACAACCCCAATACATAGGCACTAATTTACCCTGATTTTACAGATAAGGAAACTAAAGCAGGGAAACTCAACTTGCCTTATATCACTCGGAAGTGACAAGTGGGGTTTCAAACCCAGGTACAGAGCCTTCCTGGTAGCACAGCTCAGAAGGGCACCTTTTTCTAGGTGCATAATGCCCTGTGTAGGACCTGGCAGGCAATAGCTCCAAAGTCAGCTCCCAACCAGAAGTCTATGCTGCTAAACACCAGACTGACGTCCCTAGAGAGAAGACCAATTGAAAATATAAACTCAAAAGAATATTGATAAATGTAGGAATAATGTATGATATGTAATCGTTCTAAGTTATTAAATGGGAATGAGATTTAGAGGTACAGAGTAGATTAGACCTTGATCTTTGCTAGCTGACTTCCAAGACAGCAAGTCTCCCTGGATAGTTGGTCTTCCTTGTCAGAGACCTGTCATGGGTCTGGTTTAGAAAAAACCACTAATGGTTATCTTTATACAGTTGAAAATATATTTAC